>RWGY01000026.1:9625062-9831090 GCA_007726485.1 Eragrostis curvula | reverse complement strand
TGTGTGTCACCCACAACGTTCTCCGCCCACTCAACAAGAGACTTACCACCAATGATGGTTTGCAATTGTTCTGATTCTGCACCACCAGTTAGAAGGCATAGGGGTATCACTATGAGTGTCTTCCTCATCCAAGTAATGGAGGGCTTGGAGCGACCATGCTCCATCCAATCCCGTGGGATTTGACTCATCAAGCACGTAAGCTCCATGAGCTTATCGAATGGATTATCTTCTGGTGGCTTGTATAGTCCAGCTTCCTTCAGCGAATGCGAAGTTATAGTTGACGTACACCATAACTTGTGAAGTTTCTGGTGCGTCAACTTATTGCGCACCTTAGTATGGACCAAAGCAAATGTACTCCAATTACGCTCACATCCGCTGGATGAACAACACTGAGACACTAGCCGCCTCGCTAGCTTCTGGAGATGCGGTGTTTCACCACCGAACATAGCCCACCATCAGCTGTAACAAAAATAAAGTGACACCAGAAGTTAGGCATAACCATGTTCATCGAGTTTGTCAGTTGACTTGGACGGAATTATGACAAACCTGGAGAAGTCTTATTGTCACATGCCATATGCCGAGCCAAGTCTCTCGAGAACTCACCCATCTTTCTTTTGTATTGTTCTATTTCATGAAGTTGCTGACGCAACTGTTTCTCAGTGTCCGCCATGTACTCGAATGCTTTTCTAACATCACTAGGAGGGTATAGCTTGTCCCGTAAGCATAGTGGGTCATCGGGTGCAAAGCGGCAGCTGATAATTCACAAGAAAAAAGTTATAATATGCATCAGAGTTGCAATGTACAACATGTCATTACCTGCATTGACATAACTCTCGTTTCAATGTCACCCATCCTTGGGTTGATAACTGCCAGTAACGATCAAACTCTGGTACATTGTTAGAAAGTAACTTTCAAGCTCATTGCGCATGAGTTGAAACTTTAGCAGCACCTCAGACAAATTAGGAGACTTGTCCTGATCTGCAAATCGAAGAATGCATACAATGGCTCCACCAGCTTTGCAAACGATCTTCATGTTGTCCCACCATTCCAAATTGGAAAGGCATGAATGGGCCTATCTTCCCTCAACTGTCTTTGCATAACGACTCTGTAAGATCCAAGATCCCATCCATGCCATAAATTTGTCTCTCCGCCGAAGCATACTATCCAGAAACATGTAGTTTGTGCCAAAACGAGTTGCACACCATCTCACCAACTCACCTCCTATGCATTCTCATCATGTCATGCAACTGGTTGTGATTGTACAGCCAACGAGAGATTCGACGGGCACTTTCAATGACAGCATAATGCTCCGGGAAGTCTCCAATTGACTTCAGCATCAATTAATTGTGTGTGCCACACATGGCTGCCACACATGGAATACTTCTTACTAACCATCTTGCAAGCCTTCTTGTAGTTTGAACCATTGTCAGTTATGATTTGCACGAAATGTTCCGGGCCAAGCTCCTTCAAAACTTTGACATTCCTGCAACCATGACAAACCGATCAGTTTATTCAACATTGATGGTGAATTACAAATCCTAGCACTACAATATACCTTATAAATGTATCCGCGTCTTGGCTTTTTCCCGTTGCTTTACTGACTTGTGGAAAAACTGACACCCATTGCAATATACCATGAAGTTGATAATGCTCATCTTCGTCGGCCCCGTCCATGAATCACACATAAGTGTAACACCATACGTGTTCCACTCTGCTTGAACTTGTCAAACTGCTTCTTTATGTCCGTTTCATTTGCATCTAAATAAATTCCGTTAATCTCTTGGCCCGTGGGGCTTGGACGCCCTCACCTGCAAGTATGATATAGTTAGAATGATTTTGTTGGCAAATGCTGACTCAACATCAATATGTAGTGCTTACCCCATCTCTGTGTCTCCTTGATAGCGGCATTGAAGTAAGGATTGTCAGCCTTGTTTCCAGCGATAGCTTCTATGTGCATCCATTTCGCTCAGCCTTTCCAATTGCCCTCCTTGCATTCTTACTCTTCTCTGACGGAAGCACCACATCAATCCTTGGTTGATATGTCGGTTCGGATTGATGCGCCTCCTTTTCCCTTCCTTGACGTTGTCCTTTTAAGAAAGCCCATAAGTCCACCACCTTTTTGGTTGTCCCCTGCCTGCGAGAACCACCCCCATGCTCATATTGCCCCACCTTGGGCACGGCTACGCGTCTCATATTCATGATTTGTCGAGAGCATGCATGGCAGCCGCAGCTCATCGTCATCCTCATCCTCATCTTGGCTCACATTTCCCTCTCTACAAACTTCCTCACTCTCAGTTTCTCCTTTGCTCGGTGCTTCGACCTCTCCTTAGTTCTATCCAGCTCTGACGAAAATAATCACGGACTTCATTTGGACATGAGGTGCAATGAACCACATTACTGCCACGTCCAGCCAAATGTTGCTTCAATCTTGTGGCGCCTCCGCCCTTCCTCTCTAACTTGCAATACTTGCATAGAAACCCGGCCCCTTTACTCTCACCATGTTCCCAAACATGATCTTTTCACGATCATCCATCGTTTCTGCATGAAATTTACGTTCAAAAAAGCCATGTTCATCAATAGTGTCAGTGCAATGTACATTAACATCAAGTTCATTTTTCATCAAAGTGTCCTGAGTTACTTCTTTTTTGTTACTTCATTTTTCATCAATATCATAATTTGCTACTTGAATTAAAACATCGACATTCCTACTTTTGGATTTGAGTCAAACATCAAACTGCTTCTCAGCGCATGACTTAATCCCTCATTCATCCATTGGTAGCTTCTCTTGGTCCATTTTCCAATGGTTTCACTCGGCGGCAACAATTGTGGATTTGAAGCCTTTCCTACTTTTGGACTGAATATTTTGTGCAAAAGTGAGTAATATTTTTCCCATAGATATGTCATACATTATGTTCGGATTTAGCTTTTAAACTTTTCATCTTTCAATCCAAATATATGTCAAATGAGTTAACAGTGTTAAAGTAGAAGAAAATACTTCCATCATTGGTCATGCACCAATCACCATACATCGATACATCGAAGAAACAGAAAAAAAAATTCCTTCCTCACCTGCACGACGCGGCGCCTCGGCTAGCCGCGCCGAACGGCCGATTACCGCGCGGTCGCGGCGGCTAGCCGACCGGCTCCGGCGATTACCGAGCTCGGCGCTTCGAATCGACGCCGCCGTCGATTACCGCCCCAATCGGCGACAATCGCGGCGACGGAGCGGCACGGCCTGCCAGCGGACGGCGACACGGCCTGGCCAGCGGACGGCGGCGGACGGCGGCGGACGGGGACGCGCGGTGCTCGGGGCGGACCGGGGAGCGGGGAAGCGCGGATGGCGGCGAAGTGGTCCAGAACTCCAGCGCCAATAATGGAGTCCGACGGATAAGGTCCTTTCCTTTTTTTTTTCTTTTTTTCGCCATAAATCTTCGGTCTTCGGTGTTTTTTCCCCCATCAAACGAACTCCGATTCGTGTTCTTGTTCCACCAATCTTCTCCAAAATTGTTCTAGTTTATTTACATATTTTTTGTTTCAAAATTTTTCAAATTTTCAAAAAATTTCAAATTTAAATTTCGAAAATCGTTGAACCGGACTTACCGGACCGGACCGGTAAGTCCGGTTTTCGCGAAAATCGGCCGGTTTTTGCCGATTTTGCAAACCTTGGCAGTAATTCACCCGACAATGACTGAATTACATAGCCTAATACAAAGTTTCTCATGATGCTACTCTAGGGTGAACAAGAGGAAGTGCAGATCAGCTTCCTCGAAGTTATATAGAGACATTACATCTTCAATTGATCTGGATTTTAATTTCTTCTATAAGGTTTGGACTTCAATACATGTCTGATTTGACTCCTCTCTCAATTTCCACCCTTTCTATGTGCAATTTTATCCATCAGTAGCTAAGGCTGTTTCTGAAAATGAAATGCACTTCGTGTTGCTTAAAACTCACCTACAGGCTGGGAAGCTAAATATCTCCTTACCGTCATTGATGCCTCATCCATAGCTGTTTGACAGAATGTGATATTGGTTTTTCAAATGATATTGAGAACAATAGTTACTACATAGTATCGATGCTTCTCATTCATATTGCCATGCTAATCCTACTATGGAACAATAATTACCACCAAAACAAACTTCATGTATCTGCATCTTTAGTCAGCATTTACCTACAAGTTACGTCTGAATTCCTGCACCAACGCAT
Organism: Eragrostis curvula; assembly: GCA_007726485.1. Lineage (NCBI taxonomy): Eukaryota > Viridiplantae > Streptophyta > Magnoliopsida > Poales > Poaceae > Eragrostis > Eragrostis curvula. Next base: position 9,826,884 of record RWGY01000026.1, on the reverse strand, counting down.
GGAGAATATAAGAAAGAGCGAGGCTTTAGATTTTTGCAGGAGGCGAGTAAACACTGACCAATCCTGTCTCTCTTTCGTATCGTCACAAACTCACAAGGACGGTAAACAGTGCTTTCCAGCTCGTGTAAACCTTTCCTTTTGCCGGTTTCGTTGCGACGATCCATCGACGGCGACCGAGGGCTCGACGTGGACGGTGGACCGATATTTTGGTCGCCGGCGCGCGCCCAGCGACCCAGTTGGCTGTCCGCGAGCGCCGAGCCGCCGGTCCAACCAACCGTGTGGAGCTGGCTGCCACGTCTCCCCCCTCGATAGCGCGTCCGCGGTGAGAACTGAGAACAACCCGTGCGTCTGCTAGCATGCCAAGCCACTGCGCGAGGCCGCTCCGCCGTCCCCATTGATGCAAGCCGTGGAAGCGTCGGAGAAACGGGGAAAAAAGAAAACGCCGTGACGCACATGCGTCACGCAGAACGGTACAAGGACAGAATGCCGCTAGAATATTACTGCTGCGCTCCCGTGCGATGCACCGGCCCGGCACTGGTCCCTCGTCGCGGCTTGGCGTCTTGCGGCGGCAGGGTCACGGAGGACGGTGACGCGGGCCGCGTCCACGTGAACATACAGATCCGCGCCTCGCTTGTTCATACCTCCGTTCCGTGCCGTGCCGAGCATATCATCATCGTCGTGCAAGTACCGCTCTTCTACGTGTTTCTGGAGCGTCCGATCCGCGTGTCCGGTTTCCTTCGCTGGATTAGCCCAAAACGCCACACGGACGATGATGATCCATGCTACAGATGCGTGTTCGGAAATTGTTCCGCTGAAAAAAAAGGTTCTTTTTTCTTCTTTGTTTGACAGACTACAGCACGCTTCTGAAATCTGAATTCTCAGCTGTAGTATCTGCAATGTTGGGAGAATTTTATTGCATCAGTATATACTTTTTTCCCCGAAAGATTTGCATCGGTATATACTGAGGGAGGAAACAGAAGTAGACATATACCACACGGACATCCATGGGGAAATCGGATCTTCTAACGCAATAGCAGTCACGTCACTTTCCAGAGAATAACTAACGCTGGAGCTGCGTGGAGAGCAGCGACGACGCTTTCAGTTTCAGGCCTAGAGATGATCTGGAGTTCTGATCCAAGCCCGTCTCTGAATTTCGAACCTGGTTAAGCAGTTTGGAACCAAGAACACGGTACCTCCTGAAAGTAGAGTTAATGCAAACAAAGTATACTTGGTTATGAAGCACGAAATCTCAGAATTAACTAAAGCACAGCACAGGCGAGCGTGCTGGACTTTCAGCTGGCTGGCGGATTCAGCCCGATGGGTTTTGTGTGCTGTAGTGGAAACAGGCCGGGCCCGTAGGCGATGCGGACGACATTGGGCCGCTGGAGGACGTTGGTCCACACTGATTGATTGGTGCCGCGGTGCGGACTTCCGAAGTACTACTAGTAGGTCGGTTTCCTCTGTTTAGTACCACATCGCCAGGATTAGCGATGACCCCAGGGAGCCCGGGTATAAAAGGATTCTGCGGGCGAACGATTGAACTCATCTTTGCGCTTGGGGCAATGACGCAGCTAGTGAGGTAATACCGAGGCGCGTCAATTGCTGGTTGAAAACTATTTCCAAACCCCCTCTTTGGCCCTCTGGGCCACTGAGAATTTCTGGAAGGGCTCCCTTTAATTAGGGTAAAGCCCACAATTCAAAGCTAAATTTTTTTTCCAATGTTTACTGCATGGATTTTCAGCATACGCTAGAATAGGTAACTAATCACTGTACTCCACTACGATTGCTCGTTCAAATCTCTACTCGTCAGCATGAGATTTCAGTATTTGATTTTGCCGTTTGAAATCATGTCAATTCAAATGTCGGAGTCCTAGGCAACAAAAACTCCAGTCATATGCCTTTCCTTTTTTTTTTTTTTTGAGAGGAGTCATAGGCCTTTCCTGATGCAGCCAACCTTGGAGTAGCAGGCCCATTGTTCAAGTGGACTGAATACAGCCCAACCAACGTGTTGTTCTTTCCTTCCCTTTTCATTTTCGGAATTAATCAACCCAAATTAGCTTCTTTTTTTTTTTAATGTATTCTACCATCGTGAGATGAAAGAAGTCAGCGGCAGGAAGTACTTGCAAGCCCGCGCCATGTTGAGTACAACTCTTGTGGCATGTCGGAGAAAGTGGGCAAATTCCTATCGCTGGCCTTTGTTGTCTCTATTGTTGATGTGGGCAAATTCTGTAGGAAATTCTCTAGGTACGTGCTTCAAAGTGACAACTACCCTATCTGCCTAAAAGTTTTACTTCGCCATATGCTCCAGATTTTGCGTGCCCTTCTGATTGACCCGTTCATGTTGTATGCAGCCTTCTGGTTTGACTCGAGATATGTTTCACTACATTAACCTGGAGTGTCTTCTTGATTAGTATGTCGGGGAATTGATCAGCCCATAAACATGTGAAAGCTCAAGAAGATACAAAAATTTGGTCTCTGGAATGGATATTACAAATCTTGGCTCAGCATGAAAACTTGCAGAATGTATTCCACCACACTAGCTCAAGGCACAACTATTCTCGCTCTTGTTTTTATGGCTAGTATGGCTACATTAACATTTCTTTTTGTCATTCATACTACATCTTTCAATGGTAAATGAATTCAATGTTCTGACATTCTATAGAAATAGCATTTTAAGATCCTAATACAAATTTATATGGTCCATCGATGGTTCTTTAATGATTAATTAAACATATCTCAAAAGAAACATGTTGAGTACTTGCTGCTGTTGGGCTTGATCACCATCGCCGCCATCTCCTCGGTGGCCTCGTCGACGGCCTTGCTGATCATCATGTCCTTGTAGCACTTGGAGCACAAGTTCTTGGTGGCCGCGCTCCCGAAGAACCTGCAGCCGTTCGCGCACATCGGCGCAGCGCCGCCGCTTGAGATCTGCTGCTTCTCCGACATCTTGAGCGCTCGCCGCTGCTCGGGTCAGGAACGATGGGTTTCGAGCGTGCGACCTTTCTTCTTGGAGTTTCCGATGTTCGTTCGACGAGAGTATGCGGCTGCAGAGCATCCGTGCGTGCCCTTTTATGGGGACGACGGGCCTGAGGATCCGATCGAATTCCGTGTCCGAGTCATGGGCTCGTGGCTCTAGTCCGACGCGGTTTTGCGTGGATTCTACGCCTCGCACTCAAATAGCCAGTCCGAGAGAGGTACGTTCTCCAAGGTTCCACGCCGCGTGTGCACCTTTCACAGTGGTTCCGGCTCGGACGTGCCACAAACAAGCCGAATTGGGCTTGTCACGTCCAGCTCGGCGTGCCGGTGCAACGAGCTGAAGGCGACGCCGCGACGTCATATGCAAACCCGAGGAGCCCCACCGTGTCTCCGCTACGCCTCCGTCGGCCAAGGCCGGCAGGCTGCAGACGGGGACGCGCGGTCACGGCCAGAGCAGAGAATGCCCTGTCCTCGATTGCCGCTCGATCTCCTTCAAAGGATGATAAAATTCCTGGGTGATTTTGTATGAATTTGCGCACCTTTACTCAAACCAAAGTTGAGGAATATGTATATTCTATTTTTAATCAAAATTTTAAGGTACAACCGCATCCCCTCGCAGCTTTGCAGCATGGCAGTTTTAGAATTAAACAGAGCATGCTAAGTTGACAGGCATTAATCACTGGCCACATTTTGGCCATCATGTCACAACAACATTAAAGAGGTGCCGTTACAATCTAGACTTATCACTGTACTTCGCTCCCGTTCAGCCAATTTTCCACTTTCATATCCAAGCATACCCTGCATCTGCTCTCGTCTTAATCTTTCCTAGTTTTATGCTATAATAACCTGTTCTTTACAAATTACACCATCCACACAGATGCGTATGGGTAACAAACCCACGTACAGTACCGATACATTGATTAACTCTCTACAAAGGATGGTTGCTTGAGGAACTGCTCTACAGAAAATCCTCAGTGTTCGTGCCACTTTTCCATCTTCACAAGCTCGGCTGAACGGCATTTGAATGAACCTGCAGGTAGGGTGAGTTGGCACTGTCAAAACTCAAATTTGGCGCAAAACCCCTCTCCCAACAAAAGAAAGAGAAAGGCGCAAAATGAGCTTAACTCAAAGTACAGGAGCACTCTGAATTTTTGCGCCCATGAAAATCTGCCTATGTTAGAACCACTGAAATGCGTGGTACTTGACTAGTTGTTCTTCCAAAGAAAAGAAAAGAGTTCAAAAACTCAGCCGCTTGGCTCCTATCCGAAGCCAGCAAAAACAAGGTCAGAAAGTCAATCATTGAACTACCACACTACAACATAGTCCCATGACGCGTTGCAATACTAAGTATGCTCTTTATTACCTGAAGGTGCCTCTCTTCACGTAGGCTTGAAGAAGTCCTGTGCTTTAGCTCTCCACGATTCGTTGTAAGTTCGTCCAATATCTCAGCATCAGCACGGCTACGGAAGCTTCCTGCTTCAGATAATTCTTCCTCCTGTTGAGAATGAAATTTCAGATTAACCAGAGAAGGGGTAAGGTATCTCAGACCCAGTATTTTAAAGCCAAACATATTCTGCACAGATGAATGAATTTTAAGTGTTGTCAGATGAATTTGTACCAGTGCCTCGGGGGCAACGCCTTCAAGTTCTTCGTACTCGGCCGCATCCAATTCCCGCAACTGATTTGGATCGAAAAACTTTGGGAGGACATACTGCCTGACGAGAATCATAAGGAAGAACGGCACTGGGAACAGGACCCCTGCTATCGGTATCCATGTTATGCCGAAGCATATCAGCAGGTATACGAACTGGAAGACCGTGAAGCCAGATATTGTTTTTGGAGAGAGCGACTCTACAAAAGATGCATGAGGACCTTCCAGAACCCTGTACAGGTTTCAACCAATGCAATGATTAATGCACTGCTAGCAGTCTTGCAATCAGCATATGCAGCAAGTTGTGTGATTCATCCCGACGGAAACACACAGACTGCATTAGACGATTGTAAGTTTATTTATTCAAATAAGATGAGCAGACACAGAATAAAGGGCTTACTTGTAGTGTCTATCCGATGCAACGAACAGAAGCTGCATTCTCTCCCAGAATTGGTTCCCTGGTAGACTATCAATGGCCATGTAAGCAAAGTAGCCCCAGAGAACCGAGGTCGGTATCATCCTGATGACAGGCATAGCTCCAACACAACCACCAACCAGTAAGGATTGCAGCAGGTTACTCAGTCTCTGCTCATTCACTCGAACAGGTAAGTAGGCCTCGATATATTTTCGAGGGTCAAATTTTGCATCCAATTTCCCTTCTTCATCACCCTCTTGCAGAACAGCGTCCTTCAAGTTCTTCAACTCCTTGTCAATAGAATCAGTCTGAAGGACAGTATTTTAAGCATTATGTTATTTTTACAAGTATAGGTGGGAGATATGGCTGTCTACGCTCAACAATCCACCCGTCTAGGCACTAGTCCTCTTCAATTTGAATTCGGAAGCCTATTTCTCAATGCAAAACCACCTAGTTCCTCATACGTCGATCTAGTAATGAAAGTTGTAAAGGAAAGATGCAGCATAAATAAGATAAGTTTTGGGATGCAACATTCACAACAAAGGCCAGTTTGCTAAAAAAAATGTTGTGAGAAATCAGAAATAAATGAGTATAGTAACAAAGAGTCAAAGATTTACATTCTGATCACTGTCCATTTCGATGAAAACTTCTTGCATCTTGCCATATATTTCCAAACTGCTAGCATGATTCACCATAGTCTTCTTTGCACTATCAACCATCTTGTTGCGTAATAACTGCAGTTAAAAAGATAAATGTGTGAGCAAAACTGACTACCACAGCAAAGGAGACACAAATCAGTCCTAAGTTCACCAACCTGACTCTTGAGGACAGCAAGACTTTTTGTGTGCATGGGAGACTGAGGAAGTACTCCATTTGATGGAGGGATGCCAATCAAACCACAGAGCAAGACCTATGCAATTTGTATACTATGAGAAAAGGAAATACGTTTTCATAATAAGTGCAGTAAAAATGCTCATTTCTGCACTACTGAAAAGTAAATGGATAACATACTTCTGATAAATGAGATCGCAATTCCAAGAGGAAATTAGAGGTTACAACACAGTGGCTACTCTGAACGAACAATTTATACTAAAGAAACACTTAAATTCCACGTACCACGAATCCAAGGACCAAAATGTCATAATGGTAGGCAGAAGGCTTCTTCAAATTAAATTCCTTTTGCTGAGCCAACTGTGAAGCCACGCTATGATCAAAGAAATAAAGCCCTGCGACCATCAAAGCGGGCACTATCGCTGCAAATATGTACGCTGGAGGGACAGAAAACAAATCCTGAAAGTACAACAGATAAACAGTTCAGATTCAGAATAATGGTGTGCAGAACAAACACTCGATAGTTTGCACTTTAAAGACCAGACATCTTTACATTTCGGAATCAGAAATAGCTGATTTGTTACCTTTACCACGGTCCAATGTCGCAGTGAACTTGAATCCCAGGGAAGTGGAGAGGAAAGCCTCCTGGGGACTCCTGATGGGACCTTGCTTGGAAGCGTATATGACAATGCTGTCCAAACAATCACCATAAGAGGAACACCATAATCGGCAATGAAGCTTCTAAGCCACCCTGTAAAGTAGTAAATCGTGACATATGGTCAGCGCATATGAATATTCAAGACAAAAATGTACAAAACTACAATTGTCTGAGTGGCGTGTGGACTGATAGCAAAAATATCACAATTTCCCATCGCAACAATCTGGTATGGCACAGCCCAGGAACAACCAAACTCAAGTGTGGTCTCGTCCAAATCCAAGCAAGACATTCAGGTCAAATCCATGTTCAGTCTAACCGATAAATGTTAGTGTGTTACTAAGTGACTGAACTAAAATTAGTTGGATCAATAGAATGGCTATCGGATATATGATGCGAAGTATGTGGCTCTTTATTAGATATATATCACGAACGTAAGGAGTAGAAAACGAGTACCAACCTGCGCCATACAGCCATGACCTTGCCCTCCTGGTCCGCAATGCAGTGTACAGCAATCCAATTGAAAATATGACGCCAAGTAGGCCATTGACATACAGCCACTGGAATTGATATGCTAGTGAACTGCTATCTGCATCTTCAGGCATAGTGAATTCTCTTATGATCCCCTGCAGTTGACGTATCACGTGTTCAATGATTATGCCAAGATAGAAATTAATATATTTAATTTACTTTATTCATTCATATACCTTGATGGCTTCTTGCAAGAACAGAACATTGATCAACATCCCAAAAAGCTCTCCTGCAACCCTTGTAAATCTGCTAATGACATTGGAAGCATTGAACATCGCCAAAAGAAACAGCATGATAGCAGTCCAGATGCAGACCCTGTCGACATGGAGAAATATGCAGTTTAGTTTATCAGAAAGTTAACACAGGGTAGGATGTGTTCTATTTCATTCGTTACCATCCTGCCCACGCCAAATATAGCCGTTCTCCTAGACCATCCTGCTTCTTGGCAAAGTTGTAGAGATACGTGTACATGATAATAGTTGGTTCGGCAACTCCAACAATCAGCAATGGCTGCCCTCCAAGAATTGAATGTAAGATTCCACATATCGCAGTAGATGCCAATGTTTCAACTGTTGTGAGTATGCCATCTGAAAGAATCAAATATGTTTTGTCAATGTTTTTCTAGAATCCAACTCCAAATAGCATAGCAGCACGACGATAAACTCTCACTTGTTGCCGTGCTCAGTTGTTCTCCAAAGGCAATGACAGGAAGAGCTGAAGCAAAGAAGATGTACATGGTAGGTGCCAATATCCTGATGATGCGTTTGCCAGAAAAACATACGAGCTATGTGATTAAGCAGCAAAATGAACAGGACTGACAAGCCCTCTGACCGAATAGTTCAAAGAAAACTGACCTAAAGCCAGAACGGATCCCTGCAACCCAATCATGCTTGTACCATGCTGCTCTTCCTTTGACATCGGTGATGACTCCCTTAAAGGGATCCCGTAGTAGCTCCATAAGCTGTGAGAGAACCTCAATAAATTCAGCTATGCTATTTGGCATTAATAAAATATTGCATAAAAAAGGAAATACTTAATTGCTTGACGAAACAGAACCGCCCTTTATATATATAAAAAACACAGAATACGTAAGGATCATTGAAAAACAATTTATGTTCCTGAGGTCATCAGGTGGCTCCTATCCACAAACAACGACTAAAACATTTTTGGGCATGAAAGGCTGGAGAACTGGCGATCACTTAATAGATTATAGAACAAATATGTGCAAACCAAGGCCTTGGTGCCCAACTGGCCATGAGAAATCAGACGTCTTTGTCACAACAGCTAAAGACGAGGCAGTTTTTTTTTTCTGTATCGGAAGTTCTAGCCATCCAGAAAGTATGCAAGTACTTCAGCAAAAAATTTAAAACAAACATCATTAGTATAACTGTTAAATCAGCTGGTGTCCGTTGTGCATGATACACCAAAAACAAATTCATCCATGGACGGGTTTAGCATTTCCAAAGAAATTTTGCTTACGAACCAGTCTGGTCTCTGGTGCGGGGGAAAACTTTGGTAAATAGACTAGAACACCTAAAATTAGTTAAATTAGTTCCAGCCTTTATGGTTAGTGCTGCTCACGGATCCGTCCAAGACGAGAAAGTTGGACGCCTCCGCTCACGAGTGGGGTCCAGTCCCAGGCCAGAGTTACGAAAGACCAAACGCACACATCAATTTTCCGCGAGATATTTATGGTATGGAAAACAACGCACCAAAGTTAGGCTGTGAGGACTGAGGATTCAGGAACCCATCAAACAAAGCAGTAAAAACAATGGCGAAAATTCGTAAACACAGCCAGGGCATAAAACAAAGCAGTAAGAACATGAGGTTTCATTCGAACGGAACCGCTCCACGCCCATTTGCTCATGAACAACTCATGAACCGGACCTACGCCTACGAGACGACAGCCGCGGAGGAACAGCTCATCACTCAGCACTCCGTCACGCACTAAACCGATTTGAACAGGGCTCGACAAACTAGGATAATTCACCAAAAATCTCCCGATGTGAGCGAAATCACTCACACGGTGCGCGCACGACTCATGCATGCACGCATGCACACAAAAATTAATATAAAAAAAATTCGCGCCGGTAAAATCTCACAACGCCGAACACTGAACAACTCCGGCTCCGGACAAACACACACGGCGGCGATCAGACCAAAACCGAGCACCAGGCGGGCGACGACCACCGGCCGCCACGGAAACCTCATCTCGCTCCCGCACACACACGAGTCGGGAGAGCAATCGAGAACCCAAGGAGGAACCACGATCAAACGGGGAGACGGGGAGTAGAGGCCGTACCGTTCAACGCGCCGGTGGCGGCGGCGGCGGCGGGCGAGTTGATCGACGGGCGGGGGCGGCGGGTCGGATCGGCAATGCAGGCTCGGCGCAGAACCCTAGGCGGATGGAGGCGGAGGCGGCGGTCCGGGCCGCGGCGTGGTTGGCGTCTCGAGGCCCCTCCCCGCGGAGATGTGGGGGTATTTATAAACGCGGCGCATCAAACGGGAGAGCGGAGGCCGGAGGCGAGAGAGAGACAGAAGGCAAGAGAGAAGGGAGGAGGAGGACGCGTTCAATTCAATTCTCTCGTCTGCTACTGCCCTCCGCGAACTACTCCCCACTGACGAGTGGGCCGCATGTGACACTTGTCTGCTCTGCTCGCCTAACTCGCCGTCACTGACGTGTGGGGCGCGCGGAGGGTGACGAGGTTGCGGGGCCGCCCGTGATCTGCGGCGGGCCCGGCAAGTCACGTGGCGGGCGGGATACGGGAGCTCCTGCCCTGGGGCGACCGTGGCGGAGGAGAGGGGCGAATCCGTCCGTCCGTTTCAGCGTCCGTCCCATTGGCACTGGCTTATCCGTCCGTCCGATCGTTTCCGCGTGCCCCCAGCCATGCCGTCGCCGTGCGACGCCCGTTGCTGGGCATGTCTGTTCGCGACCTCGAACTACAATCTTTTTTTCGCGAATATTCTTCACTCCAATGTAGTACTACTCGTGCACGGTGCACCCCGAGTACAAGCCAATTAGGCAGCATTTTTGCAGAGACATTAATTGAAGTTAGGTCTTTCTATCTCTGGATACTCCACATGTGTCACTCCCACCCACACCGCTACGCCACTTCTGTTCAGTATACACGTGACCATTTGGCCACCTCGACGCATCATCAATTTTTGCACGGTTTTGGCCGGGGCAATGGGCACCGGAGCAGGAGCCAGCGGCGTGCAAAAAAGGGAATGCGTTGCGAACCGACGATTCCTTTTCGTTTCTTTTTGAGTTCCTAGCAGTAGCGGGCCTAGCGGTGAGCCCGTGACTGTGAGCGCAACGTCGTTCGCGTGTTCGCAACCGCTGCCTGCCTTTCGCAGAGCGCAGCTCGGATCCCTGTGGATCGCGTCGCGCCGGAGCTCTCCGTCGCCAGTGACGTCGGTCTCATTCCGGCAACAAAATTCTCGCCTCGGCGAAACGATAATGAGATACCTCGATCGAAGCAAAAAAGAACTCTACCACACACAAATCCACCACACACACATCCGGCCACAGTCCACAAGGCGATCATCCTTAAAATTTATACGGCTGAGCTCGTCACGACTTGGGCGAGTCACATGGTCGTTTTAGTACAAGACATACGCTTAGTTTTAAACAAAATAATTACTTCGTACGGATTTCTTCCTTCAAATTTGTGCTTTACAGTTTTAAGAAACCATTGACTTATGCGCGCTTCAGTAGCAGCAGGAGTACTGTGTTTCACTTTCATGCAGAGATGCTGGTGTCGCTATCCTGAATAAACAAACGGCGCGTGATCTAAGAGATGACGACACCTGAGATTGGCTGTTCATTTCGGTAATTCTCCCTCGGTCATCAGCCCTCTGCTGGCTCATTGCTCGGCAAGGGGTCAATGGACCTCAGCAGACAATCATTGATCCCTCACGCTTCTAACATGAAAAACACGCACAAGATCGCATATAATTAGGGTCTTAGAAATTTGAGAAACATTTTCTTCTTATCACAATTATGCTGGACAATATTCCGGGTCATTTGAAAAATAAAATTGAGAAACGTGATACCTCCCCACGAGAAGAAAAGGAACAAAACAACGAAATTCAAGTTGAGCAGGGCCTGTCAGTAATGCGGTACCATTTGAACAAAACAATCCGGTACCATTTGATTACACCTACGCATAAGTTTCATGTGTGAGGTTTGTGAGCAAGCTTAATGGCATCTTCCATAGTGTCAAGAATCTTGAAAAGATAATATTCTCACGAATGAGTACTCATCATGATCCTCGTTTTTATCTGACTGCAATCTGCATAGCGTGAAGGAAATGTTCAACCAAATAGTTCTTTTTAATGTAAATTCAATGAGTTAGTTGAGATTTAAAACTGGTTAATATATTACTCACCATGGTGCCAATCCATCGCCCTCACCTAAAATCCAATTCCGTTCTCCGGCGGAAGCAAGCTACAGCTAGTTGTGCAAAATGGATAAATCTCGGCGACTTTCCGTTCGTATGCATGCGGATTCAACCGATGGAAGCAACGGCAGGGTCAGGACAGCAGATAAACAGAAACGGATAAATCACGAATCGCCTGGGAGCTATGGCTCCGGCTCGGTCACCAGAACGTTCTTCGAATTAACAAAGTTTGAGCGAGTTAAGTCAACCGACACGGCGACACGTACGCATGTAGTCCCGGTTCGCGTGATGCCAGCATTTCATTCAGTTTGATTAATTGTATGGCTGTCCATGCATAGGTCGACTAATTATGTGCAAAAAATTTGTTAAGCTAGCTAGTACTGGAGACTACCTAGCTAGCCAGTGAGTGGATCAGTTGTTCATCGTCTCGTATCTAATACAGTGCTGACAATAGACTAGTCATTGGGAACAAAAAAACAAAAGCATCAGGTGTCCGACCACTGTTCAGACGTCGTTTCAGCACGATGCAGCAAGTAAAGCGCGAAATAAGTTAAACAGTGCATTGCATATTTTCCATCGGACGTGTCTGATCCTGTTATTAAATTTGCGCTGAAATTAATTCCAGCATCGCCATCACACCGATAAGCAACGTAATACATAGGCATCTAAATTAATTTGTGCTTGGTGTGGTTGGCAGTCGTAAACTGATTCAACAGTATCTTTTGGAGTTAGGAACCTTGTGCTTGGTGTAGAAAGGCCTAATCGATTACGCATGCAAATCTTGTGGATGTATGTATCATGTATAGTAGCTTTCAGTTATACCCGTTAGCTATATAAATCCAAGCACCACTGACAGCTAGAGGTGCGTGCATGGACTAATTAAGCCTTTGCACTGTAACCGTTTGCGTTTGGTTCCTTGCACCGGCAAGTTCCTTGCAGTAGCCGTATGTTGGAAAAACAGGCAATGCCTTTCAGGTTTCAGGCGCGGAGAAGGACGTACGTCGTCGTCGCGGTCTCGGATCGGACGAAAAGCATTGAGAACGACGACATGGGCTGGAAATCAGGGTGGGCTCGGTCAGTGTTTGCACCGAACATCAACATTCTGTGTGGACTAGTTGCACAAGGCAGGGCCACTGCTGATGGTGGATGGTGATAGCTCGGGCAGGTGAAGACCGGCGAGCGTCCCAGCTCCGCGCCAATGCAAGCTATTTCAATGGTGATGGCACGTCGTCCTCTGATGCCAATGCAAGCGATTTCAATGGCAGGGCGGCGGCTGGCTCGTCGATCGGTCTTGCTTCGTGCCTTCCTGGCCCAGCTTGCCATGGAGATGTGCTCGGTCTTGCTTGCTCGCGACGCGTCGTCGACCCGTCTCCCGCGCGCGCGCGGTTGGATCACGCCGCGCGTACGAAACGCTAGCTTGCGGGGTGGCGGAGCGCGCAGCGCCAGCGGCGCGCACACACACGACTTCGGCGCGCCCTAGATGGATAGAGAGCGCTACGCTTTTTGTCCGGTTCCATCCCTATAGAAAGCTACGTTACGCTTTTTGCTTTTTGTAAGCTACTACTGTAAAAATCTAATTTGGCATTTTCGTGTGAACGGAAAGCTACTGTACGAAACTGGCCTGCAGGCCGGTCCGGTACATGCACGGGTACACATCGAAAGGCCGCGATCGACCAAACCAAAGTGACGCGCAGTCGTGAACGGCAGCTTATTAAAACTCTGTTCATGCTCTTGGATGAGATATCGCATTTGACCACGGAAAAAGTGGACTGAAACAAGCGGTCGTGTCACTACACGTTGCCACTCAGTATGAATCTCGCAGCAACTTAATTTCCTCATCGAATCGGCGGCGAAAGCTACGCCACCTCGGAGTTTTCTACATCGATATTTCAGTGGTGCTACTAGTACATGAGGAGGCCGGCGAGTGCAGCCAATTAGTCATGCAAAGAGGGCCTTTTCGGCGGCTTTGCCGTATTGTTGCCGTAATGCCGTACGAGGAGATATCTTCGCCGTACTGCCCCCGGGGCGCTCGTGGCCTAGGCGACCGTGGCGGAGGGGTGCCGCGCCGCCGCGGGGTGCATCCGTCCGTTTTACGTTCGTCCCACTGGCACGGGCGCTGGCCCGTCCATCCTCCCGTTCGTTTCCGCGTGCTCCCAACCACGTGCGATCTGAGACATCAGACTCCAACTAGTGTGCTTGTCCGCGCATTTCCGCGATGAAATTTGTTAAATTATTTAAATTATTTTTATATTATTTCAAGAGTTTAAACATAATTTATTATTTATTTTTATAATATTTCTAACATAGCTTCAATTGATTTGAGAAATTTCTCACCAAGTCTGTCAATTTGAGTGTGTGATGATATTTTAACTTCAAATTTTATACTCATAATAGCATGGTGAGTAATTTAGAAATAGCATAGTGAGTAATAGCATGATATTTTGCCTATTTAAATTATTCTGAATTTAACTATTTTTTAGGCTCATAATGGCATGGAGGGTAATTTAGAAATAGATGTGAAAGGTATTTTTACTTATTTTTTTATTTTTCCGAATTTAATTATTTTTGGCTCATAATGACATGGTAGGTTAATTTAGAAATAGGCGTTAAGGGTATTTTTTGCCTGCTTTTATTATTTCGAATTTAGCTATTTTATAAATATTTATAGGGAGTTTTGTGATTAATGTTTTCATAATGGTAGTGATGGGTAATTTTCTCTTTTTATTTTTTCTGATTAACGTGAAAATTTTTAGGCCTTGAGAGCGAACCTGATGGCTTCTTTTTTTAATTATATATATAATGGATTTCTTTTTGTGAAAATTCTTCACTCCTTCAATGTACTCGTGCACCCCGAGAGCCCAAGCCAATTAGGCAGCATTTTTGCAGAGACATTAGTTGAAGTTAGGTCTTTTTTATCTGTGTACTCCACATGCCGTCACCCCACGCACACCGCTACGCTATTTCTGTTCAGCATACACGTGACCGTTTGGCCATCTCGACGCGTGATCAATTTTTGCACTGTTTTGGACGGGTCAAAGGGAGGGCACCGAAGCTGGAGCCAGCGCGTGCCTCCGGAAAGGGAAGGCGTTTTGGATCGGATGATTCCACCGTGCGTGCCTCTGGTGAGTTCCTCGTAGTCGTAGATGCGAGCCCGTGACCGCGAGCGCAACGTCGTCGTCCGCATGTTCGCAACCGCCTGCCTTTTGCAGAGCGCAGCTCGCTCGGATCGCGCCGCGCCAGAGCTCTCCGTCGCCAGTGACGTCGGTCTCACTGCAGCAACAACAAAAAAAAAACGCCTCGGCGAAACGATAATGGAAAATGGATTTTTTTTTGATTGAAAAAGGATTAAAAAGACTACCACACACACAAATGAACCCAGTCCCCAAGAAGATCGTCCTTAAATTTAACGGCTGAGCTATGAACCCAGTCCCTAAGAAGATCGTCCTTAAATTTAACGGCTGAGCATCCCCAAGAAGATCGTCCTGAAATTTAACGGCTGAGCTGAAACTTTTCGTCCGAACTAGGAGTAGTCACGTGTCTAACTGTTATCTGTTGTAGTCCAAAGATTGGGGTACTAATAAAAATACTCCAATCTTAGAGTACAATATATCAGAATATTTTTTCGAAAAAATATATTTACCATGTTCGTCTCGTTGCTTTGCAGCAGTTACAGTGTTCGCAGTTATTTCTTCAGCATCAGCTACAGTGTTTGCAGTTATTTTTTTACAGCCGCAGCCGCAGCTACACCTTGCCGAACACTCTGATAATGCGTACGGTCAGAAGTGAGCCAAGAGTCCAACGATTACGTACGGCGTTTTCCCTTAAAACAATTGTGCTTTACATTTCTAAGAGACCATTGACTTATGCGCACTCAGTAGCAGGAGGAGAAGTAACTGCGTTTCATGCAGGTGCTGGTGATGCTACCTGAATAACAAATGGTGCGTGATCTAAGGGCGCGTTCGGCGTTTTAGAGGTTAAAATTTAGAGGGGTCTAAACAAAAAGAATCTTGTCTTAAATAAATTTTAATTACAAAACTAACTGCAGAACCTCCCTCTAAATCGCGAGACGAATTTAACGAGGGTAGTTAAGCCATGATTAGACGATGTTTACTGTAGTATTACTGTAGCATCACTGTAGCAAAACATAGATTAATTAGGCTCATTAGATTCGTCTCGTAAAGATGTACCCATCTGTAAAAAGGTTTTGTCATTAGACTTTATTTAATACTCTTAAATAATAAGATTATCTTTAGAGTTAAAGTTTAGAGGCTCTAAAGAGTACTGCCGAACGCGCCCTAAGAGATGACGACACTTGAGATTCGCTTCGCGAGGCGAGCAGTTCAGATGCGGGGTTGCTTGCTCGGCTCGTGATCTCCCTTCAGTCATCAGCCCGCTGCTGGCACGTTTTATGGCATCGGCAACGGCAACACACACTATCCATGAGCCTCAGCGAGCAATCATTGGCGTTTCAAACATTCATGCGCCCATGAGATGTCAATTTGACGGGTACGACATTGTAAGGAAATTCAAACAGGGTCTTGTCAAGAGACCAACTAGCTCCATACTCTGTTTTCTTTGTTCCTTAAACAATCCGGCACCACTTAAAAAGTCGACTGGTTAACAAAAGTTTAATGTGCGGTTTGAGATCTAGATGACATTTTCCATACACCATTCTCACGAGTGGAGTACTCATCATGATCACATTTTTTTATTTGCATAGCGTGTACGAAATGTTCAAACAAATAGTATTTTTAATGTAAATTCAACGAATTAGGTTAGATAAAGAACTGGCTGAGTATAATAAAATATCCGTGGTGCAAATCCATCGCCATCACCTAAAACCCCATTCCGTTCTCCTGCCCAAGCAAGCTACAGCTACATAAGGAAAAAAAAACAGAGAATTATCTGGATAGTTTAATTAAACAAGCCAATGCAAATGAACATATGGTTCGGTGACTTTCCCATTCGTATATTTACGTGCGTATCCAGACGATGGAAGCAAAGGCAGGGTGAGGACAACAGATGAAACAAACGGATAAACCACGAATCACGTCTCAGATATGGCTCCGGCTCAGTCACCACAGAACGTTCTTCGAATTAACAAAGTCTGAGCGAGTGAAGTCAACCGACACGTACGCATTGTCCCGGTCCGGGTGATGCCAGCAATTCATTTCCGTTTGATTAGTTGTATGGTTGTCCATGCATTGGCTGACTAATTATCTGCGAATTTAATTTGTTATGGTAGCTAGCTACTAGAGACTGGCTAGCCACAGTGAGTGGATCAGTTGTTCATCGTGTCATTTCCTATACAGTGCTGACTATAGTATAGACTAGTCACTCAGAGCAACAAAACAAAAGCATCAGGTGGCCGACAACTGTTCAGATGTCGTTTTAGTTCGATGTAGCATGTAACGAGCAAAATAGGTTAAACAGTGCATTACAAATTTGCCACACTGAACATGTCTGATCCTGGCTAACATTAATTGCGGCGTCGTTATCAACAGCATAAGCTGTAAGTAAACTAAAACGTAGCGCGCCCGCTCAGTAGTTTGTAATGCATGGTCTGGTGACAGTCGTTTACACAACAGCACCTTTCAGAGTTAGGCACCGTATATATGTATCAAGTGTGTCATGTAAGCCTCTAATTAAGGCGCATGCATGCGATTCTTGTGGGTGTCTCATGTACCGTAGCTTTCAGCTTCAACATGCACCAGCTAGCCAGCAGTTCAAACACGACACTGCTATAACTGCTAGAGCCTAGAGGTGCATGCATAGACTATTCTTTGAACTTTAAAAGTTTTCTTCTTCACTTGGTTTTCTTGTATGAGCAGTATGCTGGAAAAATGGGTTGCACCTTTCTTGCGCGCGGCAGGATGGAGAAGGACGTACGCCGTCGTTGCGGTCGTGGACGAAAAGCATGGAGAACGACATGGCCCGGCCTGAAAGCAGAATCATGAACCCAGTATTTGAACCGAGAACATGCTGTGTAGACTAGTTGCCACTTGCCACTGCTGATGGCGAATGGTGATAGCTCTCGGGCTCGCTCCAGCTCCAAGCCAATGCAGGAGTCAAGAAGCTACGGAAGGGGAGCGAGAGGTGGGGGCAAGCGATTGCAGTGGCAAGGCGGCTGGCTCGTCGATCAGTCGAGTCGATTGCTTCGTGCCTTCCTCGCCCAGCTGCCATAGAGAACCGACGGGGCAAAACGGACAAACCGCGGCCGCCGCAGTCGCCGTCACGTCGACGCGGGAGATGTGCTCGCCTTTCGCTCGCCCGCGACATGTCGTCGGCAACGTCGCGCGCAACGGCACACACGACTCGGCGCGCCAACGAGCCCTAGATGGCTAGAGATCGAGCGCTGCGCTTTTTGTCCGGTCCTATAGAAGACTATTTTTGTTTTGAGTCGTCCTATAGAAGACTAGGTATACGCTTTTTGCCCGGTCCTAGAGAGGGCTACGTTTTTTGTAGTAGTACTACTGTACAAAACTGACTTTAATTTGCATTTTCGTGTGAATGGAAAGCCACAGTACGAAACTGGCCTGCAGGCCGGTCCGGTCGTAGTACATGCATAAGAACAGATCGAAGGCACAACAATTAGCAAGTAACTGGATCATGGCTGGAGCCAAGCGCCTAGCAGGGTTAGTTGGCACAACAATTAGCGAGTAGTAAGTTTTGGTAACTAGCCCTGCCTGTCCGTCAGTCAGGCAGGGATCGCTGTACTAGTGCCTTGTGCACCTGTAAAACATTCACCTTTCTTATTAATATATGCCGGACAATAATGTCCCGGGTCTTTCGAAAAAAAAAAAAGAACAGATCGAAGGCCGCGACCAAAGTGACACGCAGTCGTGCACGCCAGCTTACAGCATACTCTTGCCTCACTCTTGCCTCTTGGATCGATGAGAGAGTCGCATTCGGCCAAGGAAAAAGAGGAATTACGAAACAACCAGTTGGGTCGCTCGCTGGACGTTGCCACCCAGTACGAATCTCGCATCGACTTTCCTCATCGAATCGGCGGCGAAAGCTACGCCAGCTCGGATTTTTCTACATTGAAGTTTCAGAAGTACTGGTACATCAGGCCGGCGAACGGTGCAGTTTGCTGGTTCAGGCTCTCAAGAGCCAAGGCACGGCGGTCAAGGGAGCCTTTTCGCCGGCTTTGCCGTATTGTGGCTGTACGAGGAGCCATGGCCGCGCAGCCAAACAGGAGGACACTCGTAGGGTCGCGCCGTAAAAGGAGGCGAAAATGTGATTTTGGAGCGAGCTCGATCACGACTGCGAATAGTACGTTATTGTCCGTCTCTTAACCGTAAGACCACGGCCATGTTAAGATCCACTAGTGTCGCTTTATTAACGGGTTTCAAATTGTGTGTTCTTTCTTCTTGCTGTTCGTGCTTTCGATTGGTTAATTAATTAGGTCGCCGAATGTTGGGCTGTGTTTAGCTGGATCAGCTATCACGTCGGCCAGTCCGCGTGCGAGGACCTGCCTGCCTCTCTTCACGGCAAGTTCCGTTGGCCCACGAACACTGGCCCTTCCATCGGCCACAGCGCCTTGTCCGCGTCGCTGCACCTCACCTGCACTGCACCCCCTTCCATTCGTCTCTCCGCAGTCGAACGGTCCAACCTTAATCGTACCAGGATAACATGCACACAAATGGTTGGCCGTCGATGCCGATTTCAGAGGTTTGGCACCATGTTTGCACAGAGTACAATTGTGGTGCAAGCTAGCACGTAGCTAGGAATGCTGCTGCTGTGTTTGTTTCTGGCTGCTACTAGCTAGAAACCCAAAATGCTATTGGCTACTACAACAACAACAGCTTTCGCCTTCATTGCAGGTATCCGTGTGTTGGAAAAACAGGCGGCACCTTTCTCGTGTGGGGCGGGACGGAGAACGACACCTCGGCCATTGAAAGGAAAAAAAGGGCGACGTTGCTTGGACTGGAAATGGTGAACCGAAGTGATCGTTCGGTACACAAGTTACACAAGGCAGTCGACCCGTGATAGGGCCATAAGGGCAGGCAAGCTTTCGTTATCGTGGTGGTGAGCGAGGTTACCCGAGGCAGAGCGAGGTGGGCCAAGTGATTTCGAGTGGAGAGGCGAGGCGGCGTGCACTGGCTCATTGCTTTCGTTTGCTTCGTTCTTCGACCAGCCATGGAGATCAACGGGTCGGCATCACGTCGATCTCGTGCCACGGATTTGGCAAAATAATGCATTCTTTTTTTGCGACAGATTCGAACTCGTCTCATGCCATGGTACGAGGACTGACTTGCGGTGGTCGAGCGCCCCGCGCGCGTCGTAGCTAGGTAGTAGAGTTTGGTTTTTGTTTGATCTTTCGCGCGTCGTCTCGTCACTCATCACAAATGACAATGTGTTGGTTCGGGAGGCAGCGCCGCAGCGGGCGCACCACACACATGCCGCAGCGCCACGGCGCAAGGGTGGCAAGGACGAGGACGCGTCGTGCTATATCTTAGCCGGCGTGGTTAAGGGATCGAGAGGATGGATGGGTAGAAGGCGCCGCGAGCCTCGGCCCAGGTGAAAGGAAAATGCTGTAGAACCGACTGTACTGACTGACTATGGCGTTCGACTGGAACGGCGTGAGCCACATATCTTCTTGGTACCTCTTTTGCTTCACGTGAAATCTATGGTGCGGAGGGAGGAGGCAAGGCAGATTGCCAAAGCTGCGTTGCAGCCGTGCGACCATGCCGTGGCCTGTGACCGTGACGAGGAACTAGCGCCTCTGGCAGCTTGTCACGTGGACGCGAAGCTACATATATATGGCGTGTTAAGCAAGTATACCCGTTAGCTCTAAATCCAAACACCACTGACAGCTAGAGGTGCATGCTACTAATCAAGCCTTGCACTGTAACCGTTTGGTTCCTTGCACAGGCAAGTTGCTTGCAGTAGTTGTACGTTGGGAAAACAGGCAATGCCTTTCAGGCGTGGAGAAGGACGTACGTCGTGGTCGCGGTCTCTGACGATAAGCATTGAGAACGACATGGGCTGGAAAGCCGGGGGGGGGCTCAGTCAGTGTTTGAACCGAACCGAACATGACCTTTGGACTAGTTGCACGAGGAAGGTCCCACTGCTTTTTTTTTTTTTGAAAGGAAGGTGCCACTGCTGAGAGCGTGCCCAAAGGGGCCAACTCAGCTGACTCTTAAGGTGTACACGTCGGAACTCGTCCTACATGGAGGAAAGAGAAGAAGGAAAGAGAACCAAGCTGCTGCTTCCTCAAGAGATAGACTCGCTCGGCAATCAAGGCATTAAGAGGCAGCTTAAAGATAGCTTAGCAACAGAACTGACTCTTCGTCATGCGTTTTCCCCGCACGCGCGGATCCAGTGCTCCCCGACGGAGCCCCCACGCGCCAAATCCTTCCCTCCCGCCCTCCCGTCATTGCAGGCGCGAAATCATCCTCAAACCTTGCCCTTGCGCGCGAAATCGCACTGCTTTCTTGCATTGCGCGCGAAAGGAAGGCAAAATCCTTTCTTCTCCCTCCCGTAGCCTCCCTTGTTCCTTCCCCAAATTGGATTTCGCCCAGAACTAGTGTAGCTGTCCATGATGCCTTGTCGATCCAAGAGAGAGGTTGCTCCTCCTCCATCACCGCTACAGTTCCCATCCGGCGCTGCTCCCTGGTGGCCCATGACTCCTCCCCCCGGCGTTGCTCCGTCCGGAGTCCGCCCACCCGGTGAATCGATGGGTCATCCGTTCCCACCACCAGGGTGGTGGCCTGGGCTGCCGCCGCCTCCAATCCCGCCGGGATTTGGCGGATTCGGAGCTTCGTGGGGCGCTCAGCCGCAATCACAGGGCGCAATAAACTTGGAGGCACCAGAATGGTAAGATTCTGGCTCGTTTCTCCTCCTTAATCCCTTCTGCGATTTTACATATTAGAGTTATTTTTATTCTGTGCTAAATCCGAGTAAAGGAACATGGTAGTTCATCAGATTCTGTGCTACATCCGTGTAAAGGAACATGGTAGTTTAGTAAACTGCTATTATCTAAACAAAACTGCTATAAGAATAGAGACTCAATCTGTATAAAACAGAACTGTAGTCTTGTTTTTTTTTAGAATAGAGACACTAATTGGCTGCTTATTATGTAGTGATGTGAACTACAGCCCGCCAGGCGGTTTACTAAGCTACTTACAAAGTGGCAATGCTTCATTCCCGGCACCAGTTTCAGACTCAAGCTCTCAACATGCTGCACCAGCCAAAAAAGCCTCTCCTGTCATCATAGATGATGCCGATGGTGGTAGGAAGGCCAAGCGTCTGCCATACACTCCAGTTGAGGACCAATGTTTGGTTAGTGAAATAATGATTTTGGCCATACACTCCAGTTGAGGACCAACGAGCACAAGGATGTTGTTGCTGCTTTTGGCCTTTTAGTGGCTCATGGCAAGAAATGCTATCTACGATAGAATTTAGTAGTAGTGATTTAGAGGTCACCTAAACCGGTTTATTTAGTTTATGAACTTCTTAGCATTGTAGAAACGTTATGGTGAAGAGAACCTTTTTTATTGCTGTTAGCCTGTTATGCTACAGATGCTATTATTATCATGCTGAATGGTGAAAATTCTTTTGCTCTGAATTATGTCTGACTTGATGGTTCGTGTTTTGGTTCAACATGGCTGTGACCACACAGAGAGCCACAATGGTGATGTTTAGTACAGATCCTCATGATTTATATGCATATGCAAGTATTGGGAACAGCTAAAAATACCCTCTTAAAGCCAGTATTTGAAAAGTTAGCTCTAGTGATGTCTCTTAATGATATGGCTGTTGCTTAGAGTCAGCTGCTGACTTCACCTTTGGGCACGCTCTTGAATGGTGATGGCTAGCTAGGGCCGATAAAATAGAACCCCAGCTCCGAGACAATGCGAGCGATTTCAATGGTGATGGCACGTCGACCTCCGATCGATGCCAATGCAAGCGATTTCAATGGCATGGCGGCTGGCTCGTCGACTAGTCGATTGCTTCGTGCCTTTCCTGGCCCAGCTTTTTTTTTTTTTTTGGTAACAGCCTTCCTGGCCCAGCTGCCATGCATGGAGAACTGACGGGGCAACGGACAAACAAAACGGTGTGGACCGCACCGGAGGTGTGCTCGGTCTTGCTCGCTCGCTCGCGACGCGTCGTCGGCCCATCGTGACCTGCGTGCGCGCGGCTGGCTATACGCCTTTTGTCCGGTCCTAGAGAAGGCGACGTTTACGCTTTTTGACCGCCAAAGGGCTACGCTTTTTGTAAGCTACTGTAGAAAACTGATTCGGCATTTTCGTAAGAAAAAAAAAAGCTACTGTACGACACTGGCCTCCAGGCCGGTCCAGTACATGCATGGGTACAGATCAAGGCCGTGACCAAAGTGACGCGCAGTCGTGCACGCCAGCTTATCTACAGCAGTACGTACTCTTGCCTCTTGGATCGATGAGAGAGTTCGCATTCGGCCATGGAAAAAGAGGAACTACGAAACAATCAGTTACCAATATAATCTTGCAGCGACTTTCCTCATCGAATTCTGCGGCGAAAGCTACACCGGCTTGGAATTTTCAACATCGAAGTTTCAGAAGTGCTGGTACATGAGGCCGGCGAACGGCGCAGTTCGCTGCTGGTTCAAGGGCTCGCTCAGGGCA
This sequence comes from Eragrostis curvula, assembly GCA_007726485.1. Taxonomy (NCBI): domain Eukaryota; kingdom Viridiplantae; phylum Streptophyta; class Magnoliopsida; order Poales; family Poaceae; genus Eragrostis; species Eragrostis curvula. Next base: position 9,803,813 of record RWGY01000026.1, on the reverse strand, counting down.
CGGCGGTCAAGGGAGCCTTTTAGGGGTCGCTCTCCCTTCCGCCCTGTTCAACAACAACGCAGCCTCCGCCCACCCCACCGTCACCCAACGCGTGGAGCACTCGGCCCAACCAGGCCCAGCTAGAAAAATCATCGTCGTCCGCTGCATGTCGCACGTCTTCTTGGTTCGGGAGGCAGTGGGCGCACCACACAGGCCGCACCGCGGCGCTGGGTGGCAAGGACGAGGACACGGTATGGCTACTTCGCCAGCGTGATTACTGGATGGGGAGGAGGCGCCGCGAGCCTCGGCCCAGGTGAAACCTGCGGTGCGGAGAGAAAAGCAGAATGCCAAAGCCGCGTTGCAAACATGCGACCATGCCGTGGCCTGTGACCGTGATGAGGAACTCCCACCTCTGGCAGCTTATCACGTGGACGCGAAGCTATATATATGGCGTGTTAATGAATCTCAAAAGTAGTGTGCATACATGTTTGCTATGGATGTACAGGCATGTACACGTGGGAAGAAAAGGAATAGAATTACGATCGAGTAGTGTGAGCAGAGCACCCAACCTGGAACACGGGGGAAGAAGAATTCGGCCAAAGCAAATAACGTGCACGTAAGCTCCATCGGTTGTTTGCTTTACACCCCATGGACCGATGGAAGTCCATGAGGACCGGTAAACTAGCAAAACCGATTGGTTTGCGTTCAAATTTTGTTAAAATTCATTTCTGGCCTTTTGCTCAGTTTCTCGACCGGTTTTACCAGTTTCCGCAAAAACTGGCAAAACCGATCAGCTCCGGCGTCCCCTGGTTTGATTGGTAATTGAAATTCTGGACGAAAGTTCATTGTTTGATAGGAATGCTCTTATCCACCTCAGTACTCCATGAACCTTGCTCACGACTAGGGTCATGCAGGGATCCTCCTAATTGGGTTGGGGGGGGGGGGGGGGGGGGGGGGGGGGGGGCGGGCATAGTCCGCTCAATCTCATGGGTGCATATTTTCTTTTCTTACCTTTCCTAATTCATGCAGCCGTTCACGTCCGATTCCTCAAGTCGCTGAGCCTAGGCCCTCGCTACCATGTCGTCGCTATTTGCAGCCTTGAACACAGACACCATATCAGTCACCACCTGAACAAGGCGTCGTGTGGCTGTTTGCGGGCAAAGCGCCATGGTGGACGTACTAGAAGCTGAGGAGGTGATCGAGAGTGGACTAGAGCGAGGGAAGCGTGAGAGTGAAGTGAGCGAGCACGAAGAGAACTCTTCTGCCTCTTGTCTCGCTTCTTTATAGAGAGCGCCAGGCATGGAGGGAAAGGTTGTTGGTGCCGTAGACCATAATGTAGTGATCGGGCCGATACATTCCGCACACGGTGAAAGCACAACTTGTTGAGCTAGCGCTGCTAGTCGATATAGCTGCAGGCAGCGTCAAATGCAAGTGCGTTGCTGAAAATGCATGGATGGAGCCTGCATCAAATGCGACTGCGTTCCTAAAATTGCTTTGCCTCTCTCTCTCTCTCTCTCTCTCTCTCTCTCTCTCTCTCTCTCTCTCTCTCTCTCTCTCTCTCTCTCTCTCTCTCTCCGCCATGTGATTTGCACCGTGACGCGTTGACGCACATGGCGCACTGCGAGCGACGGTGCAGGAGTTTCTCTCAAACTGATGATGCCAATGTGTTCAGGCACTAATAGAAAAGCTTCACCCTGAAGCTAGGCTACCTTTCCACCTCGGAGAAACGGAGACCGTGTTGGTGGTTCATCGATCGGGTGCTTGCTATTTCAACCTAGGTCTGTTCTTTTGCCCTTTGGGCTTTTTTGATGCAATGACGCCGATGAAGCAGTAGCGGTGCCGATCGATGGGTGTTGCAGAGGAAGAAGGGTGCGCGGACCCGATCCTGGCTGCTCATTTTCGAGTGAATGAAAAGCTATTGCACATAACTGGCCCGCAGGCGGCCGGTCGAGTACATATGCATGGGTACAGGTCAAACTGAAGCAAAAACGCAAATGCCCCAAGGGTTTTCTATTTTTTCTAACAGTCAAGGATGCATCAAATTATGTTTTGGAAACTCAATCACATAATAAAATCTCTCCAATATTTGAAAGCAAAGTATGAAACGTTGAAATGGCATAAAGTATTTCAAGAACATTTAAAGTGATAACTCACAAAGACAACAATATTAAACCTTATGGAACACACAATGAAACCTTGCAAACAAAAAAGTCGTTAATCCTTGTATAAACATATAGCGAAGTCACCTGGAACAAATAATCAATTCGTGTGGGAAAAATAGTTAACAACTCACATGAAACAGATAATGAAACAATCATACAGGAAATAACTAATCAATGCAGAACAATATTTAACTTTGGTGGGAAAAACGTTAATACTTGTGGACAAATATGAAATATGCGGAAGTTAATATGTGCGGAACACATAGTTCACTTAAGTGAACAAAAAAAAAATTGAGGAACACATAATGAACCCATACAAGAAAACAAAACAAATAGTTAATTCGTGTGGAACAAATAGTTAGCTTATGTCTAACATGTCCTTAACTCATATGAAAATTAATTAGGAAAAATTGTAAGAATCCACCAACGTGCCAGAGGTTTTCATATACATACCCACCTCAAAAACTTTGTATCAAACTCCTCCTGTACGGAACCTGATCGTCTGCTGTCGCTACTATAACTGCACAGCTGTGCCGTCACGGTTGCTTTAAGATCTGACGATGGTAATTAGCCCTTATAAAAGAGCAATCCACCCACGTCCAGGCCTTCTCTGGCCCATGTTAGGCCGAGCCATGTTACCACCGCCATCGAACTCTTCTTCCCCACGCGGCCCGGCCGACGGCGCAGCTGTTAAGCCGAGCCATGTTACCATCGCAATCGAACTCTTCTTCCCCACGCGGCCAGGCCGACGGCGCAGCTCTCCGATCATGTTGGAAGAACAGCGATCGATTCTACTCTTAATCCATGAATCTTGCCGCAGCAACTGCCGCTTAGGCCTCAATCTGGTTCAGTTCTCGTTGATTTCTTCCCTACGATTTGGTTTGTTAGCCTTGGAAGAATCTGTCATGTCCGGCGCCCAGAAGGAGAACGCAAAAAATGCTGCCGACGAGCATCGGTGGCAAGCAAAGGAGCCAAAAGTCGCAGAAATAATCAGTGCATTCGGTCAGATTATCATTTTAAATGGGCCTAACTAAGGGTGCTTGTGCTATTAACGACCAGAGGAAGCGTCCAGGTGCGTCATTTAGTTGAAATGGCACGGCTGTGCCGTAATAGTAACGACGGCAGACGATTTCATTCCCTCCTGTACGTACACTACAGGTTATAAATACGAACACCACTGACAGCTAGAGGTGCATGGATGGACTAAGCCTTGAGCCGTAAAGTTTTATTCTTCATATGGTTTCTGGCATTAGCTGTATATTGAAAAAACAGGCATCACTTTCATACCGCGCAGCAGCAGTGGCGGAGCTCTAGGATTCCAAATTTCAAACCTAAGACGTCCTTTTTCAGTCCAATATATGCGCAGCATTATTATTATTTTCCAACACGAGAAGGACGTCCTTTTTCAGTCCAATGCGCAGAAGGACGTAGTCTTGGTCTCGGTCTAAAAAAGGACGGAGAGAACCACATGGACCGGAAAGCAGCAGGGTGAGTTGGGTGTTTGAACCTGAACATGCGATAGCTGGTGGTGAAATGTGATAGCTCGGGCCGGAGAGCGAGCGAGCTCCCGGCCAGCTCCAAAAGCCCAGCCGTGGTCCCGTGGAGAACCGATGAAAAACCGGTGGATCGTGCGCGGCCGTTGCCGGTCTCCGTCACGTCGGTCGATGTCTGGAGCCAAGGAGATCGATACTACAGCAGATGTGCTTATCCTCGCCAGCGAGGCGTCGTCGGCCGTCTCTTGCGCGGCTGGCTCAGGTCGATCGCGCGTACGAAGCCACGCTTGCGGTGGCGACAGGCACAGTCGTGCACGCCGGCTTAACCCTTCGATGCTTCGTTGCGAACGAGATTTCACGTTCGGCCATGGACACGGGGCGAAACAACCACTAACCAGTTTGTGCAGTCCCCGGATGTTGGGCTGGGTTTGGCTTAATTAGTTGTCACGGCAAAGTCTGCTTACTTCTTCTACTTAAATCAAAAGAGCTAGCAGTGATCGTGCTCATGGTTCAAAAGCTCTGCCCCCTCGTCCATCAGCTCGATCGCCGGGAGCCTTGCCCGCGTCGCTGACTCGCTGCTCACCCCTTGACAAAAGGTCGGCCCGGGAAAGGGAAAAAGGATAGAGAACGACGTTGCGTGGACCGGAAACGGTGAACCAGCTGATTACCTGAGTTGACGGTTCTGAGAAGCCATGTTGAGATGTGCCATGGCTTGATGTTTGTGATGAGTAATTGATTTAGTGTTGAGTTGCAATGCGGATTTTCAGATCGCTTTAGCTTGTTTGTTTTGGCAACTTTGAGTGTTGCTTTATTACTAACCAGAGTTGGTGAAGGTGTTGGCGAAGTTGGAGGAGAAGGAAATGTGTTTTCTTGTCTCATGATGTGTAGGTCAATGGAGTCAACTTGGTGGTCAACGGCAGGAGGATCGGGACCAAGCGGGGGCTTGGGGCCAGACGATCGAGAGGCCGGGTGAGGTCAAGGGTGATCTACACCGTACACGTGGAGAGGACAAGAAGCATGGATGGTTTCACGGTTTGGCCTCAAAACCGTAGAAGTGATGAAGACAGCGTGTTGACCAGGGTCAAGGCGAACGGGAGGCCGGTGCAAGTGAAGGGTCCCGACGGGCTGGGACCGAGGAGACTTGACAGCGATGAGGTTCGCGGGACGATGTGGCACGCGTCGACATCGAGATGGTTTCCCGGTTTGGCCTCAAAACCGGTGGTGGACGGTTTCCCGGTTTAGCCTCAAAACCGGTGGTGGAGGGTTTCCCGGTTTGGGCCTCAAAACCGGTGGTGGATGGTTTGTCGGTTTGGGCCTCAAAACCGACGACGGATGGTTTTCCGGTTTGGGCCTCAAAACCGGTGGTGGATGGTTTCTCGGTTTGAACCTCAAAACCGACTGCGGATGGTTTCCCGGTTTGGGCCTCAAAACCGGCGGCGGCGGATGGTGGTGCATGTGGCACCATCGCGAAGGTAGCTTCGAGGCGAAGCTAAGTTGTGAAGGTCCCAACGGCGTTCGGGTGATGGAGAAAAAGTTGGACGGAAATGCCCTTATGAATAGGGTATGTATGTTGTAGTGTGAGGGGCATTTTCGGGATGTGGAAATGACTAAGAGGATAAGGAGGAGGGGCAGGTTGGCTGCCCACTTAGGGCTTTTGGTGTTGCCCTCACTTGTGTGTGAGATAGGGCTTGGGAGAGGAGAGAAAGAGAGGGGAGAAGAGAGGAGATGGCTCTTTGATTGAGCTTTTTGTCATCCTTAGTTTGTGTATGCTAGGGAGTGACTTGACACATACATCTTTGAGCAATACCAAGTATCAATTCGTTTTCAAAGTGTTCTCCTCATTTTGAATCCCGAATTTGTTATTTTCCCCATTTTCGGAGCTATTTTTGGGTGATTTTCGATTCGCCTTGTATGATGCGTTTTGGGATGGATTTCTTAGGGGATCTTGGTGCTATGATGTGCTAGAACAATCCTTGGTAGGTCCTTGACCGAATCCATGGCAGGAGCACCTTCGATTTGATGATTTGGTGAAGTTTCCTTCTCTAGTTCATTCAAACCCTACCTTTCATGGTAGAATCCAAAATCCGTATGGATTTTTTTGAGTTTTTGGTGTGACTCCTATTGGATGATGTTCCCCATCTCAAGACGAAGTTATGGTTCAAATTTCGTGATTTTTGGAGGTCGTTTGGTCGGGTTTCGAGATTTTTCTTGAGCTTGCGCGCGAGCTGTCCTGACAGGGCCGGACTATCCGGCATAATACCGGAGTATCCGATAGCCGGAGTGTCCGACATGTTACCGGAGTGTCCGATAGGGAGGTTCTGGTGTTGGTTCCAGATTCCGGAGTATCCGGCAAGTTACCGGACTATCCGATGGGAGGTTTCTGTTATGATTTTTTCAGATCATCTTTTTAAGTGTGTCTTTGCTTGATTTGCTTCCGTAAGTGTTTATATCTCTTCCACAATCATTTCTAGGGTCAACATATTACGTTTCATGTGTGTGTGTGATCTTGGTGATTGTTCTTGAGGTGAGTTGTGACATAGGCCAAATTCTTTGCAAGAATTTTTATCGGCTCCCATTCACACACCCCCCCCCCCCCTCCCCCTCTGGTCGCCTTCTCGGTCCTTCAGGTTCGGTGGACAAGTTACACACAGGTGATAGGGCCATAGGAGCATGCAGGCAAGGGGAGGCAGTGCAGTAGTAATACCCGGCCTGGCCAGCCCGGAACCAGCTGCGTAAGCTCTCAGTTATCGTGTTCAACGATGTTTACCCGAGGCGAGACAAGTGATTTCGAGTGGCGAGGCGCGGCCGCGTGCACTGGCTCACTGCTTTCGAACGCTTCGTTCCTAGCTTCTTCGACCAGCCATGGAGATCAGCTCGGATCGGCGTCACCTGCCTTGTCTATCTGGTGCCACGGAACTGGCAAAATAATGTGCTCCCTGCTCGGACACGGCCGCCGTGTGTACGAGGAGTTGTTGTTGTCGAGCATCCAGCGCACGTAGCAGAACGATCGGAGCATGTAGCACAACAATGTCTACAGATCGATGCTCCTGGTTTTCTCTGGTCCTGTCCTGCCTCATCACCCATCGCAGATGCCGTTTCTTGGGTTGGGACTAGGGAGAGGCAGCGGACGCACTGCACAAGCGGCTAGGGGTGTAAATAGGTGACCTTTAGGATAACCTCCGACTCTCTTTAGTTCAACCAAATGAACTAGTTTTTCAAAATGAGGAGAGGGTCGGAGCCCACCCTAAAGGTCACCAATTTTCACCCCTACAGGCAGCCCCTGATCTTCGCCGGCGGGTTGATGGATCGAGAGGATGGATTGCCAGGAGGAAGCCGCGAGCCTGGCAACGGTGAAAAGTGCGGTGCGGAGCAGGGGAGAAGAGCGAGGAAGGAATGCAGATTGCCAAGCTTCGTTTCAGCCGTGCGTGCGACATGCCGTGGCCTGTGATCGACCGTGAGAAGTCGCGTCTCTGGCAGTTCATCACGTGGACGCGATGTGAATAGAATTACAGGTAGTGTGAGCAGAGCACTCGACGCGGAAAACGGGTGAAGAAGAATGCGGCCGAAGCCAACAAACGTGCGCTTCAGTTCAATCGTCGACGCACCTACGAACGGTCAGTTTGTTTCTCCTCGCACGTTGCCATCCTAGGCTATTCTCGCAACACCTTTCCACGTTGACGTTGAGCCGGCGGCGAGAACTGCATCCGCGGAACCTCGCCATGTCAGGAGTCCATCAGGCCCGCGACTGGTGTGTTCAGTGTTCAGGTCTACGGCACTTGCGCAAGATAACCTTATATCGATTCGCCGTATTAGCTATTGCTGTGTGATCCATGGCCGTAGAAATAATCGGGTGAGGTAAGTGGAGTGGTGCTGCCTTGTAGGCCGTCTCAGCGTATGACACATAAATGGATCTTGAAACCTTTTATCAGACAGCTTCTATAATGAATTATCTTTTCAATTGTCTTGTAAAAAATTATATATTTTAATTTAAGGATTGAAAAAAATATTTAGAAGTTCTATGGCAACAACGACATGTACAACGCTATGAAAGACGACGTCTCGTTCTCCTACATGATGCTGCATGAGATGGTTTATGAAACCATGGTTTGTTTGGAGTGATTGTTTCATTTTCACGACGGACAAGTAAAGAAGGCTTCTGAATATTTTTTTCTTCATATCATGATAAACTGGATTTTTTTTAGCCCATTGTATACAGAGGTCTATTCGGGCCGCATATATGCAACAATGGACAATGTGGATCACGATTGTCGATCTGCAAAAGCATTAGTGCAAAGCTTCCTCAATAATTATTCATTGCAAAAGCATCAGTTGTTTTTTAATATTTATTTGTGCTTTGAAAAAGTTTGAGAAGCTTCCTGAAAGATGTGCTCTCATGCATCTCATATTTTCATGATCCTTGGCCCTAGTTCCCTGTTATTTTTTCCGCAAAAAAAGGTACCTTTTTCCTAATAATGGGGCTGCCGGGGTTGGTTTTGGGGGGGGGGGGGAGGGGGGGGGGGGGTATGCCCCCTCATGTTTGTGTCATCTTCAAAATCTGAACCATCCGATCCCGCAGTAGAGGAAATCTGACCATCAGATTCTCCCTCAAGGCGTTTGCATCTAGACCTTTTCAGAAGTGAGGAATTGCGAGGGATGGAGAACAAATCTGCCCATTGCCCACCCGTAGACGTTTGCATGTAGGCCCTTGCAGAGGTAACAGATTGTGAAGGCTTGCGAACAGGTCCTCCATTGTCCTCCTCAAAGTCCAAATAAATTCTGCCAGCAAAATATCATCTATTGCTAATAATTTGTTTTTTCTTTTGCGAGGATTGCTACTAATTTGTTTTCGAAACCCATATTCTCTACTGAAAAATCACGTCACGCCCACTGCCAGCTAAATACAATTGCATGTCACTTTATTGCCATCTCATATAATGAGCTGCCTAAAAAAAATTGAACAATTAACTCAGACCCGCTTCCACAATATATCCACACTCTCATTGTCTCACAATTTTCTTGGAGTATGTATTTAGCCGGCTCATAGCTGGCTACTAATCAAGAGCTAGCTTCTTTTCTCTTCTCTCATTTCTCCTCCAACTCAACATAAATCTGATGTGCCAAACCATTTAACCTGCTTACAACATTTCATTGTACCGGGTCTAATAGACTCATATAAGGAAACTATCATCCATTAGTGAATGCAAAACTTGGTTACGTTTATTGGTACATACAGGATTGAATTATTATAGCAGTTGTGAAAAGTGAAAACTTGTTATATCCAGAATGAACTTCTTTGGTACATACAGGATTGAATTATTATAGCATTTCTTTTCTTTTCTTTTCTTTTCTTTCTTTAATTTATATACGCAAGACTTAGGGCCTATTTGGTAGGGTTGTGGTTGTGCCGGCTTCGGCTGTGGCTTTGGCTTCTTTCAAAAAACGGTTGTGGCTTTGGCTTCTTTCAAAAAACGGTTGTGCTGGCTGTGTCTGCGATTGTGCCTAAAACATTTGACAAAATGACTTTTTTTGCAGCTTTTTCATATGTTTAGGGACAAATATAGAAAGATGAGGGCGCCGTAGAGAAAAGAAGCCGGTGAAACTACCATTTTGTGGCTTCATGCTTCACCTTATTTTTGGATACGGTTTCCTTCTTTTTTTAAAAAAGAGAAGCACCTAAGGAATCACTCCTTTTAGTTGAAAAACATATGAAGCCGCTGAAAAAACCATTGAATAAGCCCTACCAAAGGAGCCCTTAGTTTTGAGTGCACAGGAGGGAATTATTTGGATGCTCCCGTGCAGCATAGTGGCTGCAGTGGGTAGAGGTGCCCATGTGGCTCACAAAAGCCATCAGCTTGTATTCTGCCAAAAAATAAAACAGTGTTATTGTCTGCAAATCTTGGCCATCCGATGAACAATTAAACCGCACACAGTAGAGAAATGCAAACAACTTCAGTTAAAGGCACCAATTCTAGGAGCTTTGAAATTTTTGTTTAAATATGGCAATCAAGATAGGTTTTTTCCCCCCACATTCATATCCTATCCAGGCTTTTCAAAGAATTTAGCAAACAATAATGTTTACTTGGGAACAAAGGAGACCATCTAATCAAAATCAGTTTGTCGAAGGATTACCGACGAGTTAAGAGAGTGGGTAGGCACGAGATCAGGAATGTGATGGTCAACACATGAGATTTAGACAGGTTCGGGCCTCCTGGAGGATAATAACCCTACGTGTTGTTAGTGGTGTATTATATTGAGTATTGCCAATGGCGAATGAGAGATGTTTTGGAGGGGGTCCTTGCTCCTCTTATATACTGGCGGGAGCTAGGGTTAATTACATGGTGATCCTCCGAGTCGGTAGACTATTTCCGACTTTACAGAAGTGTTTTCCAAGTGAGTTATGGAAAGGTCGGACCCTCCTTGGCCGTCAAGTACTAAGGTTCGATACCCCCAAGTGGTCCTGGTGGCCTGGGCCGCCCTCTCTGTGTAGACATTCCATCGGTCTTGGGCATCCCTAGCACACGGACTCCACGCAATTATATGTTGATCATGCACATAAATTAAATTATGTTTAAATATTAGTTTCCAATAAGAAATGAACCTTTCGAAAGGTCAACCAATATGTAAAACTACTCTATGATTCAATATGTGTCTCTCAAGATTCTCAGCAGGGTAGATAGCATTTTATTCATTTGCAGACATCCTATTATGTACCTTTCTCAATATTACCACCTAACATGACACAACAACAGTGTCAAACCAGAAGAGTCCAACAACAATGCAAAGTTGATAAAGAGATGTGAAAAAAAGTGTGAAAATAAAGAAAATAAGAAATAAATAATAAAATATAAAATGAAACTAAAGGCAACACAAAACAAGAAAAACTACACTTAATAACCTGGACCAAAAAATACAATTAATAGGCGAACAAAAAAGTAATAGGAAAAGCTACCAGTAGGCCGGAATAACTGATGATTCCCGCATGCTGGCCTTTTGTTGGTCCAAGCATTGGCAGTTGGTTGTTGGGCTCGTCGCTTATCATAGCCGTCTTGTGATGGGCCATTTGGGCTCATTAATAATCATGTTAAATGGTTCAGGGGAGCTCATTCAGATTTGCATATCGTCTGTGTAATAAAGCTGCACACACATGTGCGCCAGACACTCTCGTCTGGTACCACCGTCAGCGGTGAGCGGGCGAGTGGCCCTCTTTTGCACAGCTGTTGGTGCAAGCATGGTTGAACTCAGATTGGACCTGGTACAAATTCCTTGTTGCACGTATTTGTCCACCCTCCTCCCTCCATTTTTAAATTGTTGTCGCCATTGACTTTTTTTGCTATCTTTGACCATTCGTCTTATTCAAATTTTTTTTAAAAATATCATATATTTTGTGATGATTTGTTTTATCTTCAAAGTAAGTTTGAACCTAACTTATAATTTTGCATATTCGAACAACTATTTTGAATAAGACGAACAGTCAAACGTAAATAAAAAAGTCAATGGCGACAACAATTTAAAAACGGAGGGAGTAAATGCTAATCATCGCCTCCGTTTAATGCAAACTGATGGAGTACATATATCCCTTCTACTTGTTGCAAATAATTCGTCACCCTAAAGAGCTAATCATGACGCCCAGTTGATGCGGCTTAATTAAGACTGTACTGACAGGCGGGCAGCCTCGGCTTGAATCTTCCCGCTCTTGTTGCTTCCTCCCAGCTCTGGCGCCGAAGGCAGCAGCTGAGCCGCGCTCGCGCTGGCGTCCCTCTCCTGGCTCTTCTTCCTGCTGAGCTCCGCGACGTATCGGATCATGTCGCTCAAGTACTCGTACGACGACCCGCCTTCCTCCATGGCCGCCCTGGCCTTGTCGGCGAGGTCCTTGGCCCTCTCCCTCCTGGCCGTCCCCTCGGCGCCCTCGTCCATGAGCTCGGCCACCGCCTTCTCCACGTCGGCGCTCGTGACCTGCACGCCCTCGGCCTCCGCGGGGAGGTTCATGACGGGCAGCTTGACGCCCGACCTGACGCCGACGCCGAGGACGTCGACGAGCAGCCGCTCGGTGGAGAACTGGTCGGCGAAGTTGGGCCACGTCAGCGCCGGCACGCCGTGGGACACGGCCTCCAGCGCCGCGTTCCAGCCGCAGTGCGTCAGGAACCCGCCCGTGGCCAGGTGAGACAGGATGGTCACCTGAGGCGCCCACCCGCGGACGAGGAGGCCCCTGTCCTTCACGCGCTCCTCGAACCCGTCGTCGGCGAGCCATTTTTGCACGTCGGCGTTGTGCTTGGCCTCCTTGACGGCCCAGATGAACGGCCGGTTCGAGGCTTCGAGCCCGCGGGCGAGCTCGATGAGCTGCTTCGCCGGCAGCTGCGCGATGCTGCCGAAGCTGACGTACAGCACGGACGCCGGCGCGCGGGCGTCGAGCCACGACACGACGGCGCCGGCGTCGACGTCCGCGCGGTTGCCTCTCCCGGCCTTGGTGGCGGAGTCCATGATCGAAGAGGCGCAGGTTGGGCCGACGGCCCAGGTCTTCTTCCCGAGCGCCGCGGCGTATCCGTCGACGAAGACGCCCTCGGCGTCGCGGAACGTGTTGACGATCAGGCCGTCGGCGGAGGCCTCGGCGTCGATTATGTCGCGCCGCTCGTTCTCCGCACCCGGCCACTGGAAGAAGCCCCGGAACGTGGCGGCGTTGCCCACGGCGCGCACGGGGAAGTCGGGCACCTCGAACTCCTCCAACTCGTCGGCCACGCGGGCGTACACGCCGTGCTTGGACAGGTTGTGCTCGGCGAGGAGGTAGTACGCGGACGGGCAGTGGAGGACGAGGCGCGGGACGCCGTGGCGCGCGCACACGGACGCCGCCCACGGGTTGCACGAGTCGGCGACCACGCAGTCCGGCCGCCGCCCTTGGGCCAGCAGGGACCGCACGTACGCGTCCAGCGCCGCGTCCATCCGCCACAGGGCCTTGAAGAAGGGCAGGAACATCTCCTTCTCCGACATCTGGTCCACGTTCTCCAGGCCTTCCGGCAGTCCGTGCTCGGGCCCCGGGAACGGGATCTCGGCGAGCTCCACGTCCAGCCCGGCAGCCCTGGCGCCGTCGATCGAGGCCCGGTTGCGCGCGGCGTTGACGGGCGTGGTCACCACGGTGGCGCGCGCGCCGCGGGCCGCCAGGAGGCGGGCCAGGTCCACCATGGGAATGATGTGGCCCTGCGCCACAAGCGGCACCAGCACGAAGTGAAGCCCCGCCATTTCAGCTCGATATATCTGGCCTTGCTGCTTGAACTGCTCTGGTGTTGCTATAACGGCAATGGCGGAGGCCGGCCTTTATATATAAACTGTTGTTCCAGCTAGCTAGATCGTCAGCGCGGCACGACCGATGTCTGTCGGAGGCGAACGGTAAACTCAAGGTTGACGACGTGACGCGTGCAAACGTGCAACGAGGGAGGTCTAGAGACGGAGAAGAGAGCAGTCGTAGTAGTAGTCAAGAAACCCAGGAAAACCATCGACTGGCTGAGAACGGCCGACGCGATAAGGAGGAGCGTGGGGTGGTGGAAGACGACGGCACGGCACATACAGTCCGTCAAGCAACGGGACAGAGCAGGGGAAACCAATCACTGGGGGGCGCACCATACGATTGGATCTACTGGACCAGCAGCGAGAGAATGGATGGCCACATGCCCACATGCCCACATGCGGCGGCGGGCCGAGAGAGACGAACGCTGTCGTATCGTTCGTACGTGGATGCGGGGATCGCGGCATGGCGCCTACTGTGGCGGGCGACGGCAAAATTACCAGCGTTCTAGAAGGGGAAGCTTACGTCGGCGCCGAGCAAAGCTTCCTTGTCGCGTCGTCGGAGTCCAATGAGTGGGGACTCGGGCCACCCTCGTGGCTGCTGCCTCGGCAAGCAACGAAGCAATGACCACAAACAAGGTAGTAGCAGTCCAAACACTGTTGTCCGCAGACTACCAGTGCACGTCTCGTGAACAATTCGTCCATGTGATGTGGGTAACCAACGACGGATGCGGCTCAGAGCGTGAAAACGGTGGGTAACACGTAACTGACACAAAAGGAAGGGCAGAAGAAAACCAAATTGCACTTGGGCACTTGGCGGTTGAAGAGATTGGACGTCCTGGATACGGAACCTGCGCCGCGGTATCGACGTCTGCACGCTGATAAACTGGATAACTGGCCATGTGCGGTCTCAGCGTCCGCCCGCACTTCTATAGACTAGCCTCGTCGGAGCAGGTGATCGCCGTGGCTCCCTGCTCCCCATTGCAAATTTCGGCTGTTCTTTTTCATGGGAAATATTGGCTGTTTTTGGTGAACTACTACGACGCAGTGCAATTTTCACAAGTCTATCTCGCTAGTATTACTTTTTAGAGAGAGAGAAAAAAAGATACTCCCTCCGTTTTTATTTATATGACGCAGTTGATTTTTTTCATTACTTTGACCATTCGTTTTATCTATAAATATTTGTTCAAATAGCTAAACATATAGGTTAACCTTAAAGTATTTTTGATAATAGATCTAATGATATCAATTTCACATTAAGTAATTAATTATATAATTATATATTGTTAGTCAAAGTTCAACAAAAAAAAGTCAACTGCGTCATATAAATAAAAACGGAGAGAGTAGTAGTTTTACTACCTACTGCCAGCCTTTTCCTTGCATAAAAGATCAAGCAGATGATCTAAAAGAAAACTCAATGATATAGGAGGAACTTTTGGCCTCCACTTCATGGTTGCTTTCGAAGATATCCGGAGTACGTCAGGGCCGTAACAATAATGCAGTGCTCACGCCAACCGCGTAATGCAATGCATATTCAGTTCCAGCGTATCTGATAGATAGGATCTAGGAAAACTGACAATCATCAAAGAACTAATATATATGCAGGATATGTCAACATGTGACAATGATGTTTAAAGAGGGACGTCATGAGAGAAGATCAGATAATCCAGATTAATAGACCAAGCGTCACAAAGGTGGAATTTTTAACCAGGGCCAGCATTCGTCACAGCATTAGCATCATAATGAGGCTGGAAAATTCAGCATAGCTGGACTGTGATAAACTTGAAACTCGATTCATCTCTTCCTGTAAAAACAGTCAAAGGATATACCTTTTTACAGAAGAAGTAATCAAGGATATCCTTGAAGTTTATCTACTATTGATATGACAGATTCCAATGACTAACAATTCTTGATAGGTAATTCCAAAAGGATGCCTCATTTTTCCAAATAGATGAATCGTCTTGCCGAAGTTTCTTCTAGAAATTCTATTTCTCCTGCCACAACCACAGTCAATTTGATATTTACTGTCGCTCTCACATTTCCTCTTTGCAGGCAGTAATGGCAAGGCAAGCATTATCGGCAACATCAAATCGTTTCGCCTCAAGCACCATCGTTCCAAAAGCATGTTATCAGGCAGTAAGCTGACAATTTGAGCCATCTGTTGTCCAATCGGAGTATCTGACTGCTTCAACACCATTCTCACGGTTCAAGGCTCTATCCATATGAGTCTATGACCTATATAATCACGACTCTATGACTGACGTATGAACATGCATCACCTAATTGTGGGCAAGGTGGATATGCTGCCGTCGCAAAGTTGTGCTTTGAGCCCGAACGCGGAACGCCTATCGCCTAACTAGTCATCACGTCACTTTCCAAACATGAGGCAGAGGCACCACTTATACTTCAGCTGATATCTCCTCAGTTCAAACAGCATACGCAAACAGCATACGCCCTCAGCAGTTAGCGCATGTTTTTGGCAGACCATCTCAGGGTTCTAGCTTTACCTCGCCATGGCCTTTGCCTGCCATGCCGTTGGCGATGACCAGAGTATCTCAACAGAGAGGGCGCACTTCGTGCTGGTTCCACTGATGGCACAGGGCCATACCATCCCCATGACTGACATGGCTCGCTTGCTGGCCGAGCATGGAGCACAGGTCAGCTTCATCACCACGCCAGTGAACGCCTGCAGGATGGCAGGGTTCATCAGTGACGTGGAGGCCATGGGCCTCAAGATCCAGTTCGTCAAGCTCCACTTCCCGGCTACCGAGTTTGGCCTGCCCGAGGGATGTGAGAACATCGACATGATCCAGTCCAGAGATCTGTTGAAGAACTTCATAGAGGCCTGTGCAGCACTTCGGGAGCCGCTTGCAGCATACCTTCGCGAGCAACGCCCACCTCCAAGCTGCGTCATCTCCGATCTGTCGCACTGGTGGACGGGTGACATCGCAAGGGAGCTTGGTATCCCAAGGCTCACGTTCAATGGCTTCTGTGCCTTCTCATCCCTTGCCAGGTAGACTATTATGCCAATAAAGTATGAAAATTTTATCAGTTTCAGTTTCATCTTGACGCTACAAATATCTTTAGAAATAGGAGTGAAAATAAAAATCGCCTCATTACACAACATAAAGAACAAGTATATAGAAGACTGTAAAACAAAGGAAGCTACTGATTTTAGTAACACATAACAGCAATATTTTGGTTTGCACTACGAGTACATAATGACAGCAAGAAATTCTAAGACATGTTGCTTAAAAACCATCGGTAAGGCAATAATACCAAATAAGAATGTGGTTTTTCATGTAATTCATTGACAGGAACAATCTTGCAGGTACATCATTGTCTGTGATAACCTATTAGAACATGTTCAGGATGATAATGAGCTGGTCACTTTCCCAGGATTCCCAACGCCACTTGAGCTGACAAAGGCACAATGTCCTGGAAGCATTTCAGACTGCCGTATGGAGCAAATTCGCAAGAATATCAACGAAGAGGAGATGAGATGCGATTGGATCATGAACAGTTTCCAGGAGCTGGAGTCTTTGTACATCATGTCTTTTGAGCAGATCACAGGGAAGAAGGTCTGGACAGTGGGGCCAATGTGTCTGTGTAACCAGGACAGCAACAGAATGGCTGCAAGGGGCAACAAGGCCTCAATGGATGAGGCAAATTGCTTGCAATGGCTTGATTCGATGAAGCCAGCCTCGGTGATCTTTGTCAGTTTTGGCAGCCTCGCCTGCACAGCACCTCAGCAGCTTGTCGAGCTAGGATTGGGCCTGGAAGCTTCAGAGAAGCCGTTTATCTGGGTCATAAAAGCAGGCGATAAGTTTCCAGAAGTCGAGGCATGGCTTGCAGAGGGTTTCGAAGAACGAGTCAAGGACAGAGGAATGATAATAAAGGGCTGGGCACCACAGGTGATGATCCTGTGGCATCACGCTGTAGGAGGTTTCATGACACACTGTGGATGGAACTCGACAATTGAAGGCATCTGCGCAGGCGTGCCCATGATCACCTGGCCGCACTTCGCAGAGCAGTTTTTGAATGAGAGGTTGGTGGTGGATGTGCTGAAAACTGGGGTGGAAGTTGGAGTGAAAGGAGTGACCCAATGGGGGCATGAGCAAAAGGAGATTACAGTGACAAGGGATGCGGTACAGATAGCAGTGTCCAAGCTGATGGATGAAGGAGAGGCTGCGGATGAGATGAGGATGAGAGCAAGAGACTTCGGTTTGAAAGCCAGGAGGGCTTTGGAAAAGGGAGGTTCTTCTTATAACAATATAAACCTCATGATTCAAGAAATGGGAAGGAGGACAAATGCATCTGGTTGATAGAGAAGTGCTTAAAGCTACTTCTTCTTTTTAATTTCCTTGATGCAAGCACGAAACGAAGACCCTACTAGTATCTAATATGTATTATACTTTACAAGGAACCAATAGCCTGTAACAGGACACATCTCATGAAGAAATTGCCCAGGTGGGCATATGTGCAAGTGCAACGTTGTGGCTCAGAATATGAAAAAGATGGGTAACACATACTCCCTACGTTGTGGAATATATGACGCTGGGTGAACTGCAAACAAATCAGCCAGTGTTATATATTCCCAAACGGAGGGAGTAGCTGACAAAAAATAAATAAAGCTTCACAAGGGCAAGAAACCAATTTGCACTACTTTTTATTGGAGATTTGGAGCCCTGGATAAGGACCCGACACTGAATTTTGGAGCGTGCAAGCGTCTGGATGTGTGACGCCAAGCATTCTATTTCAAAAAATGTCACTTAGGGCTAAAACTTAGTAAACTGATAAACTGATAATTGGGCCTGCAAGTGCTGCCTCAACTATCACATGCTTCAAATAGACGGATCTCGTCAGTGCATGTGATCAGTTGCTCATGCTCCCCATTGCGATTGTGGCTGTTATTGGTAAACTACAATAGGCAGTGTAATTTTCACAAGTCTATCTATCTCGCTAGAATTGCTTTAAGAAAAAAACAATAGTTTAATTTTATGGGGCAAATGACTTACACAATTACCACAAGATCAAGAATATGAACAGGGAATGCAATATGATTCTATCTATAAAAGAAGAGGACACTAGGATATAGGAGGACCTTGTTTGCTCGTGCTGGATCTGCCCTGTTGGTCTCCATGTCATGGTTGCTTTCGAATATCTCAAAGAGTCAGGAGTTTTCACTGGTCGACATCAGAGGTATAATGAAATGAAGATTTGGTCCCAGCATATTTGATAGATAAGATCTAGAAAAACTGATCATGAAATAAGTTAATGTGCAGGATATATCCATATACTACAATGATATTTAAAGAAGGGAGTGACGAGAGAGATCAGATATTGCAGACATATTGATCGACCTAGCATGTAAGAGGTAGAATTCTTAACCAGGATGCATCACAGCATTAGCATCACACATGAGGCTGGAAAATTTTAGCATAGCTGGACTATCATGAACCTCAATGTTTTTTTTTCTCAAATACAGGAGAGCTGCGTACCATTGCACTAAGAAGGAAACCTCAATGGTATATCTCTTCCTGAAAAGACAGTCAAAGGATATACCTTTTTACAGAAGAAGGAATCAAGGATATACTTGAACTTTATCTACTCACTGATATGACAGATTCCAATTATTAATCAGATCACGTGAGTATGCAAGATTGCAAATGCTCGGTTCCAAAATTATGGGACCCAATTGTTTATCTTTACAAATAGATGAATTGTCTTGCAGAAGCTTCTAGAAAATCCCTTTCTCCAGCCGCCCACTGAAATCAATTTGATATTGTCACTCACGATGTCCACTAAACGCCGTCACAAAAAAAAAAAAAAGGATGTCCACTAAACACACAATAATGCAGACACTACAAGCATCATCAGCAAAAGCAAATGGTTTTGCCTTTACAGGCTTGCGTGACACATGAAGAAATCATTTAGGAAACCAGAATAAGATAACAAGAGATAGCACTACCTTGTAATGATTTGAACGTGCAAATTAAAAGAGAATTAAAAGGGACTAAACTACTAGCAATAGATAAAAAGACAGACTTACACTTTTGAAGAACAGGACTCCCAGATTTCCTGGAAATATGGCATATTAGCCTACAGCGTAACTCTGAACGCTATCCGTATGGTCAAGGCTCCATTATTGATGTGTATTTTTCCACTCCATTATTGATGTGTATTTTTCCATTAAAAAATATGTGTGCACGTTGATATTCTGCCTGCCAGCCGCCACACCAGTTGAGCGAGGACACCTAACCACCCAGCACATCACTTTAATGACACGAGGGACGGGCACTACATATACAATAGCTGCTATCGCCTCAATTGAAACAGCATATGAACTCCCCGAGCTTAAAGAGTGCGTGATTTCTGCAGGTTTCACCATTCCTAGCTTGACTTCACATCTTTGCTGCCACAAGAATGAGCTTTCCTGGCCACGCAGTCTCCGGTAACCGGAACGCCTCCAAAAGCACGCACTTCGTGCTGGTTCCTCTGATGGCACAGGGCCACACCATCCCCATGATTGATATGGCGCGCCTGCTGGCTGAGCATGGTGCACAGGTGAGCTTCATCACCACACCAGTGAATGCCTCAAGGATGGCAGGGTTCATCAATGAAATATGGACGGCAGGACTTTCAATCCAGTTCGTCAAGCTCCACTTCCCAGCTACTGAGTTTGGCCTGCCTGATGGATGTGAGAACTTTGACATGATCCAGTCCAAAGATCTGTTGAAGAACTTCATAGAGGCCTGTGCAGCACTTCGGGAGCCACTTGCAGCACACCTTCGTGAGCAAATCCCACCTCCAAGCTGCATCATATCTGACGTGACGCATTGGTGGACTGGTGACATCGCAAGGGAGCTGGGTATCCCCAAGCTCACGTTTAGTGGCTTCTGTGGCTTCTCATCCCTTGTCAGGTAATATATGTCAATAAAAGCTAGTAACTCTATTGACAAATCCTATCGTTAATTATCTTAAACAATAAAAGCGAAAAAGTGTATGTCCCTTTTTGAGAAGGACTGCATAAGCATACAGAACGGAAAATACCGGTCATAGTAGTAGTACTACTTAGCAGAAATTTTTTAGTTTACACTGCCTGGTTCATAAGCACAGCAATTTTCCATGAGCATGTTGCTTAAAAGTGCTCAGGAAACTATTTGCCTTTTACTTTATGTGATTCAACTATTATATTATCTTACAGGTACATCACTTTACGTGACAACATATTGGAAGACGTGGAAGATGAGAACGAGCTCATTAATTTCCCAGGATTTCCTACGCCGCTTGAGTTGACAAAGGCTAGATGCCCTGGAAACCATTCCATTCATGGTCTGGAGCAAATCCGCAAGAACATCTATGAGGAGGATGTTAGATGCAGTGGTGTGGTCATGAACAGCTTCCAAGAGCTGGAGGCTCTGTACATTGAATCCTTTGTGCAGATTACAGGGAAAAAGGTCTGGACGGTGGGGCCCATGTGCCTGTGCAACCAAGACAGCAAGGCAGTGGCTGCAAGAGGAAACAATGCCTCAATGGATGAGGCACAGTGCTTGCAATGGCTTAATTCTATGAAGCCAGGCTCAGTGATCTTTGTCAGCTTTGGCAGCCTTGCCTTCACTGCACCTGAGCAGCTAGTTGAGCTGGGTCTGGGGCTGGAAGCGTCAAAGAAGCCATTTATCTGGGTTATCAAAGCAGGAGATAAGTTTCCAGAAGTTGAGGAATGGCTAGCAGAGGGCTTCGAGGAGCGAGTGAAGGACAGAGGAATGATCATTCAGGGCTGGGCGCCGCAGGTAATGATCCTATGGCACCAAGCCATAGGAGGATTCATGACACACTGTGGGTGGAACTCAACGATAGAGGGCATCTGCGCTGGTGTGCCCATGATCACATGGCCACATTTTGCAGAGCAATTTGCGAACGAGAGGTTGGTGGTGGATGTGCTGAAAACTGGGGTGGAAGTTGGAGTGAGAGGAGTGACATTGTGGGGGCATGAGCAAAAGGAGATAAAAGTGACAAGGGATGCTGTAGAGACAGCAGTGTCCAAATTGATGGACGAGGGAGAGGCTGCGGATGAGATGAGGATGAGAGCAAGAGACTTCGGTTTGAAGGCCAAGAAGGCTTTGGAAAAGGGAGGTTCTTCTTATAACAACATAAATCTATTGATTCAAGAAATGGGAAGGAAGACAAATGCATCTGGCTGATACAAGGGCTTAAGCCTTTTTTTCCCTGGATGCAAACACAAAATTGAAATCCTTGATAAGGCTAATAATTGTCAAATGTAATGTTTTACATGGAACCATTAGCCTGTAATAGGCTCACTGATAAGGCAGTTAAATTACTACAAGTATGTTCTGCACAAAGTTGATCAGGCTTTATCATAGTTAATTTCGTGTGCTCATTCTGCTTTTCAAATGCTAAGCTGGCATGCCTTTTACTGCACTTGTGATGTTACGTGCTGATCGTAAAAAAACTCGACCTACAGAGGGTAAGACAGCCCTCAGGCATTCTGCTAAGAATAATACCTTCTCACGCAGGTCCAGGAAACCTCTGAACCCCTGCGTCACCCGAGGCTCGGCTCAGGTCGTTGGTTGTCTCACATGGGCCATGGTGTTGTTGTGTATAAGGGTGGGGAAGTCAGAGGCGGCACTGGATGAGAAATCCGGGGGATGGGGGCGGGGTGGGGTTCTGCCATCAGAAAAGAACAATCAATGTTTTCTGGTTGCAAAAAAAAATAAATGCCAATTTGCACCGTAGTCTAATAATTCGCAGAGTAGTGGGATGTTTTTTGTTGTTGGGATATGTCTCGATTTACAGAGCAACTGAGATGGAACCTGAAATCCAAACATCCTCTGGCAAAGTAGCTCAATTTTCAATCATTAGAGTTTCTAACCAACCGAATGCCCAAACTGGTACTGCAAAGTAACTAAGAAAATACATATACCTGGTACTGCGAAGGCCCAAACTGTAGAACCTGACAGGATGGCATTAACCACTGACCCTTCGCATGATATCACACAGTTGTGACGAAAATACTCTGATTTAGACGAGAAGATAAATCAATGTTACAACAAATGTTTCTTCAAAGAAAACATCATGCAAATGAACAAACTACAGGTGTAACATAACAACAAAAGATAAAGTACATAAAAAATTATGTACCGTCATTGGACTTTCAAAGTGCAAAATTTGAATCTGAATCTATAATATCTAGTAAACAAAATAAAATATGCAGTATTTCTTAACGACATGCAGCAAGGCATACCTTTCTTTTCTTTGAGTAAATGCTGCTCCAGCAGAACCATCACGTATGAACTATGGTGAGGTTTACATCAGAATGACCAAGAAATGTGGTGCCAACTTCGGGTGATCTCTCAAAGCTGGCACTCCTGATATTCAATTGTCATCTGTGAGTAAGGTAAAAAGATTTACCAATAGTCTTTACAGGAACAAAATCCATCTCTAAAATGATGGAACCGTGTCCTGTCCCTCACAACAACCTCCCTTCCATACAAACTGGATATCAACTTTATTGCATTATGACAATCCAAACACATCCTTAGATTTTTAACTATCCTTATCACCATGTTAGATTCTGGACTTAGCAATGCAAAGGCAATTGCCAACTTCTCACTGTGCCAATAAACAACATTCGGTTTTTCCTCTTCCGCGACTTCAACAAAGACCTCAGTTATGTCAGGAACATACCCAGCATTCTTCAAATCAGTAAGTACCTTCTCCAGATTGAAGTAGATTTCTTTGCTCATAGAATGGGATCTATCACCTGCTACAAATTCATGAATCACGCCGTCCATTTCAATCAGACTGCAACCAGGCTCTTTCTTTATTCCTTTCTCCATTATTTCATGCCTAAGCCGACGGACATCTTCCCATCTATTAGACTTTGCATACATGTTGGATAAAAGGATGAATCCCATGCTATTCTGTGGATCCAGCTCAAGGAGACGCTCTGCTGCCAGTTCACCAATCTCTGTATTACCATGAACCCTGCAAGCTGCAAGCAGGGTCCCCCAAATAGCGGAGTTGGGTCTCATGGGCATTTTACAAATTATCTCCATTGCTTCTGTCAGTTTCCCAGCTCGGCCCAGGAGATCAATCATACATCCATAATGCATCACGTTAGGGGCAATCCTATAGCTGTCAATCATGCTGTGAAAGAACTCCCGTCCTTTGTCAACTAAGCCAGCGTGAGTGCAGGCTGTTAGGACACCGATGAAGGTCACCTCATCCGGAGCTTCCGAAACCTTAATCATTCTGTGGAACATATCAATAGCCTCTTCCCCATGACCATTCACTGCAAGACCAAGGATGATAGCAGTCCAGGTAAACTTATCTCTGCTGCGCATCTCTTTGAATACATCCAATGCTCGCTCAACACTTCCACACTTGGAATACATGTCTATGAGCGCATTGCCGACAACAACATCCATCTTGATCCCATGTCTGCTCATGTAAATCCTCGCCCACTCTCCCATCTCCAACGCACCCAGCTGCGCGCAAGCTGTGATCACGCTCACCATGGTGAACTCATCTGCCCTCACACTGTTGTACTGCATCTCACGGAACATCTCCAATGCCTCCATGAACTGTGCAGCCTGTACGTAACCACCAATCATCGCAGTCCACGAGACCGCGTCTCTCTCAGGCATAGAATCGAACAGCTCCCTGGCTCGATCGACCTGGCCTGCCCTCGAGAACCCAGAAACCAGAGACGTCCAGGACACCACGCTCCTCACTTGCATGTCGTCAAACAACTTCCACGCCGCGCCCATGTCCGCGCACTCGGCGTACATGTCGACCAGCGCGTTGCCCACCTTCAGGTCCGCCGGCAGCGCCCCGCTCGCCAGGACGCGCTTGTGCACCTGCATCCCGAGCAGAGCGTCTCCGCCTTTGCCGCAAGCTGACAGCACCGAGACGTACGTGACGGCCGTGGGCGCGACGCCGGCCCTCACCATGTCCGCGAACGAGCGGCGCGAGTGGCCGAACCGCCTCGCTCTGTTCTGTCCGGAGATCAACGCGTTCCACGCGACGGGCGACGCGCCGCTTTCCCCCGTGGCGCTCTCGTCGAGCACAAAGCGCGCCGCCGCGCCGCCACCCCCGGCCGCGTACGCGAGGACCAGCGCGCTCGCCACGTGGTCGTTGCGGTCGAAGCCGAACTTGACCACGTGCGCGTGGACGGCGGCGCCGACGGCCACCCCGGACGCCGTAGCGCGCGCCGCCGCCTTGAGCAGGGACGGGAACGTGTACGCGTCAGGCCTCGCCCCGCGGGCCAGCATCGCCGCGTACCCCGCGACGGCATCCCCAGCGCCGTGGGCGCAAGCGGTGTCATACTGATAGCCGGCGGCGGAGCACCAGCGCGGAGCGAGCCAGTGCGGAGTTCTGTCGAGCAGCGCGCGGGCACGCGACGGGGCGCGGAGCATGCGCCTTGGACACCCTCACCGCTGCATTCGGGCCAAGTAACCGCAGGTAACCAGCAATTACCGCGCCGGCAGGGCAATCTCGGTGGCAGGAGAGGAGTCTGGCTGGTGGGCGCGACGGGACAGGCGGGGCGAGGTGGGGAGCGCGGGCTGGGCAAGGCAGGCTAGATCGCGGGGCGCGGATTGGGCGCGGGCTGGGCAGCGGCTGCTGCGGTGCGGTCCTCCTCCAGTCCTCCTGTGAGCAAGTGCCTGTGAGGAGCCGCGTGCCTCTGCTTCTCGGGTTGTACTTGTACTTCCTCTGCTTCTCGCGGCGAGGCAAGCAGGGGAGGGAAGGAAAGGCTGCTTGACCGCCCGATCCAATCAACCGCCGAGTTCCAACCGTAAGCTCGATATGACCGGTAAAAGAATGAGCAAATCTCTTATTTTCCCTTGTTTTAAACCTTCATCCTTTATTTGCCCCCGTTCGGTCTTGTTTCTGCCATGTGCCAAGATTTTAAGACTAGATCTCTTGTTTTCTCTTTTTCAGCCTTATCTGTTAGTTTCATCTTTTTGGATAAGTTTATCCTTAAGTAGGCATCCTTTATTTGTATCTAAACTCAAAACACAGTAAACAACACTTCCTTTATTTGCCTTTTTTCCAGATTGAATAAGATATCACACTTTAGAAAATGGTAAAATGAGAGAATATATCACACTTCAACTAATTTAACAGTGTCTCACTCATACATGATTTGCATCGCGCTAACCTTTTTGGCCTCACTCATGCATGATTTGCATCGCACCAGAGTCTCGTGTGGTTTCTCCTCTAGCTATCTATATACTATAATTTATATGACAAAAAAAGAGGCAGAGGGTAACTAGGTATTCTTAGAAGTAGAAAGTGTGAAATATGAAACCCTGGCTCCACGTCAACCCGTGCAAGAGCTAACAGCTAACTCAACCATTTGAAGTACTTTTATTGCCATTATGTGGTTTGATGACAGTCATATGACAGTCACATCTAGAAGTAGAAATATTTTGTTATGAAATGTTTTGTCACTAAAAAATTGAAATAATAACTGTGTTAAGAACAAGAAGTAAGTTGTTGACACAGATTCTTTTTATAAATAATGTGTTGACACTGGTTACAGAACAGTAGATGTGCAAACCATTCACATAAGTTTATCTCCGTGAATAATTCGACTAGTTCTAAAAGTTTTGCAATGATATAAACAAAGACAAGCATATTGTCCACTCTTAGTACACGTTTGTACGTCTTGGAATCCACAAAGACCTTAACCATATGCGTGTATACCAGTATGCTTCCCTCCATATCCGCTCCAATGCAATGGTGGCAGCGTCTCTCTCCACTGCCGCACACAGCGTAATTGTTCTTTGATCCAGACTCCAGAGTCAGACACTGAGGGTGAGCGGGCATGTAGATGCTCATGCGGCTCCCGCTAGCTTCTTCTTTTTTTTAGACGGCTCCCGCTAGCTTGCTCGCCTACTACTACACGCTCAGTCCTGACTTCACTTGCGCAGTTGCGCGCACGGGCACCGGGCAAGCAGGTTCTACCATGTCATGACCGTCAGATGGAGTACTAGCCGGATGGACGGCTACCATCGTTTACTGTTTCGTTATTACCATCCATAGTGATTTTCAGAACTGTAATAGTTAAAGTAGTTTTACTTTGCTCGGTAATTTGTCTGCCACCGCTACTTAAGCGCGAGGCTTGCGTGCGAAAGGGGCATTGCTCATTTGTATAAACAAACAGAACAAACTCAATCCTCCATGGCTAAGGAATACATCTCTGATTCCTCCGCCGATTTCGATTCTGATTTGCTTTTCCGGTTCTAGATTTCTTCTTGTGTGTACGACTCCTAGTTGTGCATTACAAATTGGTATCAGATTCGTTCGTTCCTTGGAAATTTTGCGTCCAATTCGAGCTCGGCTATGGTTTCGCGGCTTGTCTGCGTGTAAAATCCCGAGTGCCTTGAGATCGATTTGGATTCGCGGTGGAGCTGGCGGGGATTGGATCCGATTTTGGGTTGCGCGACAAGTACGCGTGTAAAATTCCTCGAATCGCCTTCCGATCCGGGCGACGGTAGATTCCTCGGTGAACTATTGGGAAGGATTCGTCCGAACCGATTCACCGAGAGGAGTGGTGATGACGAGAACTCTGCATCCAGTGGCGCGGCCACATGTGCTGGGTGCTGGGATCGACCCCGCGGCAGCGGCTGCGGCGGCCATGGTGGTAGGCGATGGAGTTCCCCCCTCTGATGGCGTTACGGTGGAAGATATCACCAGTTCGATGGAGTTTGAGGAAGATGTTGCTGATCTGAAATCTCGCATGGGTAATGTTGAGCACCACCTATCTGGCATGCAGGAACAACTGTCTTCGATCCAAGAATTGCTACGAGCACTGTCCCCAAATTCAGCAACTGAACCTGCTGCTGTATATTCTGAACAAGACAATCTCACTGCTGATGCTGCTGAGAAATCACTTCTGCAGTCTACCTCTGGACTTAAGGATGATACGGGCAAGCCTATCCACTACCCTGCAAGCAAAGGTATAACTGGATCTACTACTCCTGCTTCTGCTTTGGGACAGCATCCTGATAGTTCTGCTCCTGCTATTACTGGTAACATGAAGCATTTAGATACCAGTCCGTACCCGGTTTATCCATCATCTAGGCATCATGGTTCATACGTACCACCTCATGCTCGCAATAATGAAACTAGATATCACCACTCTGGTCATCATGAAAGATATAATCAGAGACAACCAGACCATTCTTTCAGCCTGACAATTTCCAAACCCAAGTTGGATTTTCCTACTTTTGGGGGTACCAATCCAGCAGGTTGGACAAGACAATGTGAGAAGTACTTTGAACTAGCATTTGTACCTGCTGAGCTCTGGGTTGCTATGGCCACACTTAACTGCAATGGTCAAGCAGAACATTGGTGGTCAGGTTTACGAATGTCTGCACAAACTACTAAGTGGACACAGTTTGTATCACTTGTCTGCAATAGATTTTCTGAGCACACCATGTATGACATTGTTGAGGTCTTCCACTCATTAAGTCAAGGGCAATCAGTCAATGCTTATGTGGACAAATTTGAGGAGTTAATGGCCAGTATGCAAAGGCAACATCCGGGTCTGCAAGAGGATTACTACATCAGATGCTTTGTTAGAGGACTTAAAGACCCTATCAAGCACCTGCTCAAACCTCATCGTCCATCTACCTTGGGTGAAGCTTACAGCATAGCAAGGGAACTGGAACAGTATGTGTCCTATAAAAGACCTGCCTCCTTCCAGTCAAACAATAATACTAGATATTCATCAGGGGGAAATACATTATCAAAACCTGCATTATCTCTTACAAATGGTGCTGCTAAAAATGAGGTGAATTACAAGATGGACAAACTGCCTAGTATAAATGTGAAGGCTAAAGACCCCACTGCTTGTTGGAAATGCACTGAACCCTGGACTCCCAAACACAAGTTCAAATGCAAGTTCTATCAGAACTCTGCTCATGCTATGTCAGCTGAACAGGAGGAAATGTTATGTGAAGAACACATGCAGGAACAGGATAACAGTCATTACCATGAGACTCATTCACCATCTCACCAGCACGATCCTCATCTTATGGAAATTTCCAAACAAGCTGTCCATGGTACTAGAACAGTAGCCACTTTCTGTCTGAAAGTAATTATGGGTGGCAAGCGAGCTGTAGCATTGGTGGACAGTGGAAGTACACACAGCTTTATGAATGTGTCTTTTGCACAAAAAGCAAACTGTGACATCAAGCATACTGAGTTACAGAAAATCAAAGTAGCTGGTGGTGGTGTTCTAAACTCGGGTGCTTCTGTTCCAGCTTGTAACTACACTGTGAACAAACAAGCTTTTACAACTGACTTCCAACTGTTGGAACTTAACAGCTACGATGTCATCTTAGGGTGTGACTGGATTTACCAACACAGCCCTATCACTCTGGACTTAAAAGCAAGAATGCTCTCTATTACTAAGGATGGAACCAAGAATGTCAAGTTCACTGACTATACTGCACCTGGTCCACACTGTTGTATAAATACCATGAAGCTCAACAAATTGCTATCCAAAGGAGTAATGGGATATGTTCTTCATCTCAAAATGATTCCACCTGACACTCCAAAGGAAGCCACTAATGATGGTGATGTGGCTGATATTCTGGACCATTTTGCTGAGGTTTTCTCTGAACCTTCAACCCTACCTCCTGATAGGAATTGTACACATTCTATTCCTCTCAAACCGGGTAGCTCTCCTCCAAACATAAGGCCATACAGAATGGCAAAGTTTCAAAAGGATGAGGTCGAAAAATTGGTTAAGAAAATGCTAGCTGATGGTCTTATCCAGCCAAGTGAAAGCCCTTACTCTTCTCCATCAGTTTTGGCAAGAAAAAAAGATGGCTCATGGCGATTTTGTGTTGACTACAGGCTATTAAATGATCTGACAGTTAAAAATAAATTCCCTATCCCTGTTATTGATGATATCTTTGATGAACTAGGGGGAGCCAGATACTTTTCCAAGTTGGATCTCAGGTCTGGATTTCACCAAATACCAATGGATGAAATGGATATTCCCAAAACAACCTTTAGCACTCATTTTGGTCACTTTGAGTTTTTGGTCATGCCTTTCGGCTTAACCAACGCTCCTGCTACCTTTCAGTCTTTAATGAATTCTGTCTTTGCTGAACATTTAAGGCACTTTGTGCTTGTGTTTTTTGATGACATACTGGTTTACAGCAAGACATTAGAGGATCATAGACAGCATCTGGCTGAAGTACTACACATTCTGGAAAAACACAAACTATATGCAAAAAGGTCCAAGTGTGTCTTTGCTGTACAAGAAATAGCTTATCTGGGCCACATTATAAATTCTCAAGGCTTATCCATTGATCCTGCAAAAATATCTGCAGTACAACAATGGCCAGTCCCGACTAATATCACTCAGCTGAGGAGTTTTCTGGGCCTTGCTGGATATTATAGAAGATTTGTCAGGCAGTATGGTAGCATTTGCAGGCCACTTCACGACATGCTCAAGAAAAACTCGTTCTGCTGGGGTCCCTCTCAGACAGCTGCATTTGAGGAAATCAAGCAAAAGCTAGGCTCTGCACCTGTTCTGACCCTACCTGACTTCACCATTCCTTTTACATTGGAAACCGATGCTTGTGGCTATGGGATTGGGGCTGTGTTGATGCAGAAAGGACAGCCAATCAGTTACTTTAGCAAGGCATTAGGTGCTAAAGCTCAAGCCCAGTCTATATATGACAAGGAGGCCTTGGCAATTCTAGAGGCTGTAAAGAAGTGGAGGCACTATTTTCTTGGCACCAAATTGATCATCAAGACTGACCAGCAGAGTCTCAAATTTATCACTGAGCAGAAACTAAATGAAGGTATACAACACAAGCTCATGATCAAGTTAATGCAATTTGATTATTCCATTGAGTACAAAAAGGGAGTAGAAAACAAAGTTGCTGATGCCCTCTCTAGAAAAAATAGTTCCTGCATGGCTATATCAGTAGCTCAACCTAAGTGGATCTTGGAGGTTACCAAATCTTATGATGGGGATGCTAAATGTCATGACTTACTAACTCAGCTTGCTGTCCAAGCTAATCCTGACAGTGGTTATTCACTACACTCTGGAGTGATCAGATACAAAGGAAGGATCCATGTCGGTGATCAACCCGGTCTTCATAAACAGTTGATCAATGCTCTTCACTCTTCACCTATTGGTGGCCATTCAGGAATTGCTGCTACCTATCAAAGAACAAAAAGACTCTTTCACTGGATTGGCATGAAAAAGTCAGTGGAAGAATTCGTTTCTACTTGTGCTGTTTGCCAAAGGGCTAAAGGGGAACATTGCCATTACCCTGGTTTATTACAACCACTTCCAATACCTGACATGGCATGGTCTCAAATCTCTATGGACTTCGTGGAAGGGCTACCTAAATCCCAAGGCAAAGATGTGATAATGGTGATAGTGGATAGACTGACTAAATATGCACACTTCCTCACCTTATCTCACCCTTTTACTGCTACTACAGTGGCACACCTATTTATGGATAATATATTCAAACTACATGGTCTCCCTGCAGCTATAGTGTCTGACAGAGACAGAGTTTTTACTTCAGATCTTTGGCAGGCACTATTCAAATCTCTCAAGGTCTCACTCAATTTTAGCTCTGCTTATCACCCACAGAGTGATGGTCAAACCGAAAGGGTTAACCAGTGCCTTGAATCCTACTTAAGGTGCATGGCCTTTTCTGAACCCAGGAGATGGTGTCATTGGTTACCTTTGGCTGAATGGTGGTATAACACCAATTACCATTCCTCTCTTAAGTGTACTCCCTTCCAAGCCTTGTATGGATATTCTCCACCACTTATCAGTGAGGTTTCAGTCCCTGGACCTGAATCTCCAGCTCAGGAGTTCTTGTCTGACAAGTCACAGATGATAACTCACTTGAGATCCAACTTAGCCCAGGCTCAAGCAAGGATGAAAAAGTACGCTGATGCAAAGAGGTCTGAAAGATCATTCTCTGTGGGAGAATTTGTGTACCTGAAAATGCAACCGTATAGACAAGCTGCGTTCGGGCTTAAAAACACACTAAAACTCACCACCAAGTACTATGGCCCCTTCTTGATTTTGGAGAAGGTGGGCGAGGTGGCATATCGTCTTCAGCTACCAAGTTCAGCAAAAATTCACCCGGTATTTCACGTAAGCCAACTGAAGAAGCACCTCGGATCTCATGCTATCCCAAGTGTTGATTTACCACTGGTGGATGTCCATGGCAGAATCAAATCTTGCCCTGTTACTGTTCTGCAAACTCGAGCACTACCCAGGAATCATGTTCTGGTGACTCAATGGCTGGTTCAGTGGGAAACTTGCCCACCAGAGGAGGCTACATGGGAAGATGCGGATCTCATCAAGTCATCATTTCCGGCCTTCTACAAAAGCACGATCGACAGATGGTTTCCAAATGGAGTTGCTGGTGCTGCTACATTAAACACTTGAGGACAAGTGTTCTTTCAAGGGCGGGGAAGTTGTCATGACCGTCAGATGGAGTACTAGCCGGATGGACGGCTACCATCGTTTACTGTTTCGTTATTACCATCCATAGTGATTTTCAGAACTGTAATAGTTAAAGTAGTTTTACTTTGCTCGGTAATTTGTCTGCCACCGCTACTTAAGCGCGAGGCTTGCGTGCGAAAGGGGCATTGCTCATTTGTATAAACAAACAGAACAAACTCAATCCTCCATGGCTAAGGAATACATCTCTGATTCCTCCGCCGATTTCGATTCTGATTTGCTTTTCCGGTTCTAGATTTCTTCTTGTGTGTACGACTCCTAGTTGTGCATTACATACCAGCCAGCCTACTGCCAGGTAAGAAAGAGCGTGAGCGCGGCCGGCCGGCCATGAAGTCGTCGTCTGAGAGTCAGAACCCCGAGACCCCGTCGCCCCGATCGGCCACGGCGCCGAGCACGGCACGCGCGCTCGGAATCGGAGCCGGAAGGGCAAGAGCAGGACCACGCCACCAGGCCCGCATACGGACGTGGGCCGGAGGAGTAGATCTCAGACGCGTCGCGCGGTCCCTTCCGTGAGACTGGCAGGCCGCGCTGTTGTCTCCCTCCTCTGTTTCCACGGGTTCTCAGGTGCTTCCTCTGCTTCGGCGATGCAGGGGATACAAAATGAAAGGCAACTGTGAGCTCGCTACGGTCTGTAGTAAATTTTGTGCAGAACGAGGGCACGCGCCAGGAATCTTGGTGAGAATGTATAAAAAGCCCCCAGGTTGAAATCTGTCTAAACACAAGCGGTTCCTCTTTCGTACGGTAGATGGCGTCGTTCATCTAAACACACGGTAGATGGTGACCATGATTTCAGAACTGCTGGCCTTTTCAATCGCAAGAACATGGGTACTGCTACAGACAGACAGTACGGCAAGGTGCACCAACCGTTTTGGGCTCATGCATGATACGCATCGTGCCGTAGTCATCACTGCATGCAAACTCGAAAAGGACCTGGAGCGAGAAGCGCCATGGTATTGTTCATATACACTTTGGCCGTAGCTTAGACGCATTGCTATCAACAGCTACGACCACTACACGTACTGTGGAGGTTAGGAATTAAAGACTTTTTTTGTTGTCATGTGGTTTCTCTTATCGCCGTCGTATGGCCAGACAGTCGCATATGCATCTGATTTGTCCCCTTGGTTCATTTCATTGGGGTGCCATTATATCTCATTCGGGCGACCACGGAGTAACTGGCCTTTGAAAGTAAGTAGCCGCCACTTTAATCTACTGAACGAAGAAGCAAATACCAAGCCGGAACACGATGCAGGACAACCGGTGTCCTTGGCACCATCGATCGGGGAGGCACGACGTGAAAGCCGTTTTTGTAACCCGCTCACGTGACGCAGCATTCTTCCTTTCCGGCAATGTCGTACTGGCGTGTCAACCAGAGATTGTTACCCCTGTCCCCTGCTGTGCTGTACAGTACAACACAAGTAGTAGAAACTATTTATGATTGCAGTCCCTGAAAATCATTGGCGTATAGTGAAATTAAACCAACTCGGCATGTATATATGTGTGCGTACAGGTATGCATATGGACGAGTACGTGGTCCTCGGTTGGGATGTGGATGAAACAGTAAAGCTACCTACCACGGTGTAGATCTATCTGCATGGATGGATGTACTTCCTGCGTAGTATGAGGCACCAACTTCACTCACTGTATCTTATCCACTAGTGCTTCCTTAGTACACGCAGCACAGACACAGTAAGCAAGTTGGCCTAGAGAACAGTAGATGTGCAAAAACTGCATTCATAAGTTCACCCAGCATATACTTCAGTTAGTCAAGATCAAATGTTTGCAATGATGTACATGCAGACAAGCAT
Source organism: Eragrostis curvula (assembly GCA_007726485.1). Taxonomy (NCBI): domain Eukaryota; kingdom Viridiplantae; phylum Streptophyta; class Magnoliopsida; order Poales; family Poaceae; genus Eragrostis; species Eragrostis curvula. Next base: position 9,770,554 of record RWGY01000026.1, on the reverse strand, counting down.
CTTGTCCATTCTTACCTACGGTTTTTGTACGCGTTAGCATCCGGAGAGCATACATACACGACCTCCGCATCCGGATCCAATTGTGCCAGCGTCTCTCACACTGCCGCACAGCTTGTTCTCTGGTCCATATTATTCACAGGCACTTGAGTGAGCGCCCGGGCATGCAGCTGCTCACACGTCTCCTGAGCTAGCAACCTTTGCTCTTGCCAACCTTGCTCTTGCTCGCCAACTACTACTACTACTACTACACTCCGCACGCGCGCAGTACAGGCGCCGGGCAGCAGCAGGAAGCTAGGAGCTCCCCGAGAGCTTTGCTCCGCACGCGCGCGCAAGAGTGAGCCATGAAGTCGTCGCCTCAGAGTCAGAGCCCCAAGACCCCGTCGCCCCGCGCGGCCAGTGCCGGCGGCGCCGAGCACGCGCGCTCGGCGTCGGAGCCGTGGCTCGTGGCCACGGCCACTGCCGCCACGGCGACAGCGCCGGCAAGCGCCAGCGGCGGCGGCGACGACTCGTGCGTGAACGACGTGGAGAACTTCGCGCGCACCGTGGCGGCCGTCAAGTCCAAGTCCGCCGCGGCGTGCGCGCGCCCGGACCTGCTGGCGTCCGTGCTGTCCCACTACGCCGCCAAGTGGCTCCCGGACGTGTCCCCCACCTCGTCCTCCGCCTCCGGCCGCTTCCACCTGCCCCCGGAGAGCCCCACCTCCACGTGGCTCAAGCGCCGGCTCCTGCTCGAGTCCCTCGTCGCCGCGCTCCCGCCCGACCCGCCCGCGGCTTCCTCCTGCGCCGGCGACGACGGCATCACCTGCGACTTTTTGCTCAAGCTGCTCCGGTCCGGGAGCATGGTGGGCGCCGACGCGGCGATGCTGCGCGACCTGGAGGCCCGCGCGGCGCGGCGGCTGGACCAGGCCACGCTGGGCGCCGTCATGATCCCGGCGTTCGGGGGATCCACCACAGCGCTGCTGCTGGACGTGCCCCTCGTGCTGCGGCTCGTCCGCGGGTTCCTCAAGGACGGCGCCAGCTCCGCCGGCGCCGGTGGCAAGGCCGGCGGCGGCGGCGCGGCGGCCGCCCGGGTGGCCAGGCTCGTCGACGCGTACCTCGCCGAGGCCGCGCTCGAGGCCGGCCTGCGCCCCGCCGAGTTCGAGGAGCTCGCGCGCGCCGTCCCCGCCCACGCGCGACCCGCGGACGACGCGCTCTACCGCGCCGTCGACACCTACCTCAAGGTGCGCGTGCGCTCACTTACTCGCTTGCTACTAGTCGCTTCCGTCCCGTTTCCATTTCCGTCTTCGTTTCCAGCCGTGCACTCCATGACTCGCCGCACGCCGCGCGCGCGTGCCGCGTAGCCGCGTACGTGCCCATTCCTCCTCGCCGAAAAGGCATCGTCCACAAAGCGAAGGACATAGCTGCGTGCCAGTAGTGTCACTGTGCTAGTGCACGCTAACTTCCATAGCTGACTTGCACTTGCAGTGAGAGATTAGTCTGACTCTTGCGATGAAATCTTAGTTGCAGAGATTGCGACGCCTTTTCGTGCACGGCGAAAAGGCAGGGCGGTGAACCTGAGAGTTCTTCAGTTGATTCGCACCGGGGGGTGCCTTGGGTTGCACACAGGCCCATCCCATTCCCAAACAGCGCAACGTGGTAGAGACAGTAGTTTCATAAATAGTGAATAAAAAGAGGGAGGGGAATCCGGCACGCATATACTTGGACGACTTTGGTCTTTGCCCGCCTGAAAACTTGCGAGGCATGTCCATGAGTATGTGTGTTTGACTGCACTGTGATTTGCATTGGACCAAGTACTTGACCGTCTAAGATAATACTATTACTAGCGTAGCACTGCCAGTGTCAATTTTTATTTCGAGAAGCATCTTGGCGCCATGAAAACCAAATTATTCAGCAGTCATAAGTTAGGTTTTGTGTGGCAATCAGAGAAAAATCATTACAATCCTCCAACAACTGTGAATATATTTTATCAGGAAGGGAACAGCTGCACTTCTTTTTATTTTATCCATGTTTTTGTTTCGCTTAGCTCGTGAACTGAATGATGACTTAAGTTGCTTCCATGGTTTGCTAATGCGGGTTTAAAAATCTCTACTTTTATCGTCAAGGCCCTTCCTTACATCTGTCTGTTGCATGAGGAGAGTGTTTCGAGAAGGCTGAAATGTCTTATCTCCTGGTGCCATTGTAGTGTCCAAAGGCCAAAGCTCTACAACTGATCTCCGAAACTTGTTCAGCCACTTCACCCCTGATGGTGTTGTTACTGCCTGCTCAGTGAAAAAACAAAACTTAGGAGATAGAGCTCACGTGATCTCTAGCTGCTAACCAACAAAATGATTTGCCCCGTTATTACACAACGACGTAGTGTTTTGGATATCAAGCCCTTCTTGTCCCTTGGTGCCTGTGTGGTGTGTGCTCTTCTGTTCATCCACACTTCTCTTTGTCCTGCCATGAGGACCAACCACTAGCAGTTTCACTGTTTATCTTGATGCCGCTTACCCGCTTCGCTCTCGTAACTTGATCACGCCCACTACGCTTTCTTTGGCACAACACTTCGCCTCTGCCGTTGGTCGAGCGCAGCAGGGAGCAGGCGATGAGTGTTCAGATTCATCTAAAATATGTGAGGACGAAGCTCCCGAGTAAATCAGTGCGTGCAAGGCTGCAACTTGTTCAGGGATCTTCAGACATCAACAGAGATGTAGATACTCAGAGTCTTTTAGGCGACAGCAGTTGCAGAGCGCATGCTAGAACAGTGGCATGATCTATCCTTCGATCTCTCATGGGCCTGGGTATCAGAACAATCAGCAGTTTTCAGATCGAAATACAGCCAAGCAAATCATGGGGAAAGTCTGTTCCGTTACTCTTCAAGCTGGGACCCTGTCATCAGAAATGCAGACAGCGATGTCTGAGATGACATGTTCTCATGTCAAATCACACTGACCATGAAAAGTCATGTCGATTTCAGGATTGCCAATTCGTGCAATGCAATACTGTTGTACTAGTACAACAAGATTTTCTTTTAACGACAATGATAATAACCAAGAAATGGTTAATGACCCTTGGTATTTTCCTTCCTACAGGCGCATCCAAACACCAGCAAAGAGGAGAAGAAGTCGCTGTGCAGGCTGATCGACGCGCGCAAGCTCACGGCAGAGGCGGCGGCGCACGCCGTCCAGAACGACCGCCTGCCGGTGCGCTCTGTGATGCAGGTGCTCTTCTCGGAGCACGGCAAGCTCAACCGTCTCGCCGAGCTGAGCGCCTCCTTCAGTGGCCCGCGAAGCCCCAACCCAGCACTGGAGCTCCCAGGCCGGTGCCCTTCTAAGCGTGAGGTGCTAGCGCAGCACCAGGAAGTGCGCCGCCTACGCGAGGACGTCGCGAGGCTCCAGGTTCTTCTGAGTTTTAAGTTTGTAGTATCCATTTCAGTACTCCGATCCAATGGACTGATACTGATTCATACCTTTGACTGCAGGTGCAGTGCAACGCTCTCCAGGCCCAGGTGGACAGGCTGATCTCTGATAGAAGGCGGCGCAACGGCGGCTTCTTCAAATGGAGCACGTTCTGGTTCGGTGGCGGCATGGGCGCGGATGTCGCAAGGGTGGACGACTCCGAAAGCGGCATGGACCGGCGAACGCCGCCAAAGGGTAAGAAGGACAGCGCCACCACGGCGACGCCCAACGCAAAGTGGCGCAAGTCAACGTCCTGAGATAGGCTGAAACAATGCCGCTGAAGCAATGATCAATGGGTTGTTAATTTTGTGTTTACTTTTGTTTTGGTTACACTGTTACAGTCACTTCTATATTTGAAATCTCACTGTTGTTATTGTCCATGGTGAATTCAGATGCTCGATTCAGTGCCTGAAGTAGCCTAAAAGCACCTTGTGCTAAAATCACCAGCAAGAGCATGATGAAAATTGGTGTCCGGAAAATGCAGATAAAACTGTCAGTTAAACAGTACAATATCAAGAACAATATATTTCTTTTTGACAAATCGACAAAATAGGTGTACACACACTAATCTGATCACATTAGGGTGACCATAAATATCTCCAAATCACAGGCAGAGCTGCAGACAGAAAGTCTGAAAGCTATGCTCACTCATTATTCAGCTACAGAAACAATAACAATATCTATGAATTTGAACATATCGAAGAATAAAAAGGCTAGGATGTATGGTGCAATGACTTATTTGTTTACTGCTTTCTTGATCGCCTGCTTGCACCTGCTGAGGAACTTACTGCTGCTTGTGGACACTGAATCATCATAGCCAGATCTGAAGTCCTCATCGCCAGCCACCTTAGGCCTTCTGCTGATGCACTCAACACCCTTCCTCATTCCCTGGATCTTGGAAGGTGAGGAAGGCAATGACCGGAAACCCCTAGAACTGTCGGTCCTCGGGAACCAGATCTTCTTCTCCTCCCTCTCCTTAATATCAAAGCTGTCCCCGCATCGCGCGGTGCCCTGAACAGTAGCAGTCTCATCCTCGACCTCAACAATTTCATCAGAACATTCAGTGATTTCATTCTTGCAGCTCTCTTCGTCGACTCTTCTTTGCATTTGATGCTCTTCTGAAGCATTCTCCTCGTCATTATTGTACTCTTCTGAGGAATGGTATGCAGCAGGATCCTCTCGCTGGTTGTCCATGAGCATATGAAGCCACTTGTCCACATTTCCTTTGCCAACATGGTTCACGTTTTCATCATCTTCTGATCTGCCAAAGCCATGGGAAGGACGTCTGTCATCCCTTTGTGATACCATGGTCTGGTCTGTAGGGTATCGAGCTCCATACACACCAACTGCTCTATAGGGTGGACTTGGAGGAAGTGATGAGGTCCTTGGCCGTGAAACTGTCTCACTGGCATGATACTTTTCAATGTCAGACTCATTAGGATCATACTGCACAATGGTCGCCTTACCCTTATCGTCTCTCGACCTCAAAGGTGTGACAGTTCTCCTGGACCTCATAGGTGTACTTATTCTTTCTCTTCTTCTACCACGACGCCGTTCTTTGATCGCTAACTCTTCTAGCTTCTCCCGCACGGAAGTCCTACCCCTTTCAGTATCTACTGTGTTATCTTCACTGCACTGAGACCTCCTTGGGAAGCTTATTACCTTGAACTGTTCATTTCTCACATTGCCCAATCTTGATGTTCCTTCACCAATTTCTTCATCGCGTAGCGAAATGTATGCATCTGAATTTCTTTGGTCTTCCTCCAGGAACACCCTCAGCTCCTGCTTGTGGGGGCTACTAAATCTTCTTGCTGAAAGGTACTTAACGCTCTCGCCGTGCCTTTCCTCAAGCAATCCATCGTCGACACGGTATCTCTTTCTTGCTTGATTTATCTGCCTCTCCAAGTCATCTTTCTGTTGGTACTTCTTGCGAAGATCTGTTTCAGACGAGTCACACATTGCTCTCTGAGCCTCCAATCTGGCCATGAGAGAAGTGGTTGCAGCTTGGTTCAGCCTAAGTTGTTCCTTGTACACAACGCACCTGCATATCACATATCACAAAGCATATAGTTAGCACCATTAAGCTTCTGAAGAAAGGCAGGTTAATATTGTGGAACACTGCTTGATATTATTCAAGATTAGATTGCTAATTAAGAAATAAACTAATCCCCAGAAGGGTAAAAAAAAGAAGAAGATTCATCATACTGGTGCATGGCATCTCTGATCATCTTCTCCAGCACTGACTTGTAGTTGGACTGAGCCTCGGCCAAGCGACGACACTTCTCAACTCGCCGCTTCCTCTTGATCAGGAGAGCCTCCAAGCCCTGGATGGCAACTTTCTCCTCTTCATTCTTCTGCTGCAGCTCATTGGCCTCGTTCTCCAATTCAGTGAGCTCAGCCTGCTTCTTCTTGGCCTCTTCTCTTTGCCTCAATGAGTCTCTAGCCATAGCTATCGACAAATAAGGATTGCTAAGGTAGCCATCCGCATCCGGGTTATTGTTCTCCTTGGTCGAATTAGGCCCGTGATTGGACACTGCCAAGTTGACATTTTCATCCTTTTCTCCGTTGAATTTCTTAGCAGCTGTACACACACAACACAACATAATTAGTATTCCACAGTTCGAATGAATACATGATTATCAGTAACAAAAAAACGAAAGAAGCTTACTAATCAGGGGATAATTAGGCCTGAGTGGTCGGTTTGCATCAAGAGATTTGAGCACCGAGTTGTCAGAACCCCTGGAAGAAACAATTGCAGCAGGCGCAAGTCCAACTTTCCTCTTCATATCAGAGAAGTGCTGCGGGAACGCGTGCGCCTCCACCACCTGCAGCGAGTTCAGTTCCTCGCCGGCACCGTCGGCGAACAAGAAAGCGAATGCTCTGTTCCTGCAAGTACCAGAAAAACCCATCGCGTATCAGAAGAACCCATCAGCACAATAAGGCAGCCAGCAGGCCATCTCCAAAGCCAGCCTTGATCATGTCGACATCAACAGGCAACATCCATCAACAGCAAGTGGAGGACTTACCTGAATTCGGCGTTCTTAGAGGCGAAGATGGAGAGGAACTGGTTGACGGAGACGCCGAGCTGCAGATCCCACCACGGCATGAGGAACTCCAGCTTGTTCTGCTTCTTCCTGCACACCTGCCACTGCACGATCCGCAGGTTGCTCGGCACCGTCTTCCCTCCCCCTGCAAAAATTCAGACCCATCGGTCAGTCTCGTTCAGAAATCAGAACCTTAGCTATTCCAACTGACTGAAACAAGAGAAGAATCGCAGCCCTTTCTTACTTGCGCACGGGAACCAGTGGTCGATGTCCCAGGCGAGGGGCGACGCCGAGTCGGCGTGCAGGTAGAGCACGTTCCCGTACGCGTCCACCCGGAAGAGCGACGGATCGAACCCCGCGTTCCTGTAATCAAGTGCCATGGAGAGGAAAAGTTCAGCCAAGGGCGCGTCGAATAGTAGGTTCAATTTCAAAATCACACCGCCGGAATCTCGCGCGTTGGATCAGAGTGAGCTGCGTACCCGAGGTGGTCGAGCTGCTTCCAGAGGAGGTTGGCGTAGCCGCGGGGGTTGGCCGTCGGCGGCGCCTCCGCGTCCACCACGGGGAACATCTCGTTCAGGTCCTTGGCCCGCATCGCCTGCACCGACCGATACCCAACCAGGTCAATCACCTAATCAGTCCCCATCCGCTCGACGCCATTCGATCACAAAGGAGTGCGGGGCGCGGTGCGTACCTCATGCGGCTGCAGGACGTAGGGGAGGAAGGCGTGCGGCGGGCCGTGGCAGTACGGCAGCCCGACCGCGCCGCCGCGGCAGAGCCTGGCGTACGCCTTGGGGTACCCCAGCCCGTCGTCCACCGCCTTCTCCTCCTCCGTGAACGCCGCCGCCATCGCCGCCGCCGCCGGTGGTGCGCCCTGCTGACGTGTCGGGATCTGAAGCTAGCGAGGAGCGCGTGGGAGTGCGTGGTTGGTTTTGCAGGGGAGGAGCGTCTTCGTCTCGATCGCGCAACGGTCGGTGGGGTGGTTGATGGGGACGTGGGGAAGGGAAGAGCCGTTGGGGAGTTCAAATTCGGCAGGTGCGCGGCACGTGGGAGGGGCGGGTAGGACGACGGGCGCGACGTGGACGAGCGGGCGCTTGGGAGGCTGGCACGTGGGGCCAGGGTTCTCGAGCTAAGCGTGATTTGGAATGCCGTTGGAGGGATTACTGATTTGTGTGTTCTTGTACAGTGCGCTGAGCTGGAGCAGGACAGTTCGAAGGAAGATCCATTTCTTTATGGCGCTCGCCTGGCTTTTGTCGGGCAAATGACTTATGATGGACAGTTGATTGCGCGGGCTCCACCTTAATAAAGTGTAGGACGGCGGCCGAGCTAGACATGTATTTTCAGCGTGTTGGCCAGGTTGTTTTGCAGCTGTTTTATTGTAGCGGGTGCTAAAAAAATTATTGTGAACATTGTAGCTGCTGCTGAAGAAAATAACTGAAACACTATAGCTGCAAGCAGTATATACGCAGGCAACGCATGACTTACGTTTTGGTGAGATCTGTCTTGTTCGTAGACAAGCAGTATATACAGATCCATTTTATGGTGCGTGTCTGGATTTCTCGAGGCTCTACGCAAGTGCAAACGGGGATGCAAATACAGTACTCCCTCCGTCCCTTTTTATAAGGGATTGGAAGGATTGAACTTTGTCCCTTAATATAAGGGATCGAAGGAAACTGGTGGGCCCCGCGCGTAGAAATTTACCGTCTCTCTCCAGCCACCCACGCCCGCCCAGCCACGACCGGAGGAGCCTTATCCTCTCACACGCCGCAACCCACGCCCCGACGCCCGCCCCGCAGCTCCTCGCCCATCGCCGCCTGGCCGATTTAGGCCCGTCATCGTCGTCGCCGGCAGCTTGGCCCGTCATTGCCGTCGCCGATTCGCACCCCGTCGCCGTCGCCAGCAGAGCTCCTAGTCGCGCCCTCCAAATCCACCGCCATGACCGTGGGGCCGAGCTGCTCGCGACCGCGTGAGCTCGCGCGGGCTGCCGCGAGGACGAGCTTGTGCGGGAGGCCGCGGGTTCGACCTCGCGCGGGTTGCCGCCGGGGGCGAGCTTGTGCAGGCTGTTGCGAGGCGAGCTGGCGGGGATCTGAGCGGGGAGCAGACGGGTCGGCGGCGCGGCCGCGGCCGGGGCGAGCTCGTGCGGGCCGCAACTGGAGCCGAGGCTGTGGCGAGAGGAGGCCGTGACGGCTCGCGCGGGCTACGACATCGATGAGACTCGGGAGGAGGCGGGCGGCATCGCCATCGGCTGCGGCGACGATGTGCAGGGTTGGTGGGCTAGTGAAGTACTAATATTGAGGGGGTAGTTCTGTCTTTTGGTTCTTCAGCTAAATTCCTAGGGAACTCCCCCGATCCCTTATAAAAAGGGACGGAGGGAGTAGGTGGTTTGCTTCCTCGTGGGAAAAAAAAAGTAGTTTACCTGATCTACTAGCTCTTTATTTATTTTTACAAAAAACTTGATCTATTAGCTCTTTATTAAAAAAACACTTGATCTATTAGCTTTCCTGAGCCATCAAAGAATATTTTTTATTGTGAAACTAAAAATAGAGAAATGACTTAAGAGAAAATTTTATCAATTATCAGCAATATCACAATTTAAAATACAAATAAATGAAGATGGATCACTTATATGTTTGGGAAATCCTTACGATGAAACTCATCAAGCTTAATCAAGTGGCCTTTATCATGTGGTAGCAACTCAATAGAAAAGCTACTCTGATTTGATCTTAACTCTCAATTGTAATTGGTTGGGTTTTTTTTTTTTTTTTGACCGAACGTAATTGGTTGGTTTGTTGGTGACGACGAATCTAAATTTTATTTCTCTGAAGTTGTTTCCCGCAATGATTTCAAATCAGGACCACATCTCTTCTTCGTTTGCCTTTTTGTGCTCTATGGAGCTTGAGCTCGGCCTGGTCACGTCTGCTGGCCACGTAGACGCCGACTTGCCATCGTTGAGAGCTAGAGATGGACGCCGCTTGTTGCCGGCAGCTCGGGCTTGAGAATTTGGGTGAGAGCCTGAGACTGCTCAGCTGGCCAAGTGGGCCGGGAGGTCCTTTTAGCCCGGTCCGTGCCGTTTGGTCCGTTTATACTTTAAAAAAATAAAAATAGTGTAAAACTATTTTTGTAATCTTTAGGCCGGCCCGGCACGGCACGACCTGTTAAGCCCGTTTTAAAATCGGCCGTTTGGCCTAAGAGCAGGCTCGTCGTGCCGGCCCGGCCCGGTGCGTTGACCAGGTATGCTGCTGATCTGCAAGCTAGGGAAATCGATGGACTGGCTATAGCCATGCTTCTGGGTTCGGGCTGTGTGGGCAAGCCACCTATTGCAGTCTTGCAAGCATGGGCCTTAATAACCAAAATGGGCTGACCTACGAGGAAGTGAATCTGCTATGGTGGACCAGGTGGAGCCGAATACAACCCAGCATAAACTGGATCCAGCCCAACAAGTAGATTGGTTTATACTCTCAAAAAGTAGATTGGTTTACCTCTTGCTGTTTGGTTCTCAAAAAAAAAAAAAAAAAAAACTCTTGCTGTTTGGAAAACTTCTACGAAATGAGTTCATGTTTGCCTTCATGGATTCTAGGGGAAAGAGGCCATACATCATGGTTCTTGCAGCATAGCAGCAGGCCCGGCTCTGGGCCTAGGCCATAGGGGCGACGGCCTAGGGCCCAGGGCAGAGAGGGGCCCAAAAATATTTTTGCTCCATGTATAGATGATCAGCACCTCAGCCCAAAGCCTCAAATGATAAAGAGAGAAGAATTTTTCCTGTGGCCCAGCAACTACCTACAGCTCAAATTGACGAATGTCCCTCGGGCCTGTGATACGTACGCTCCAAACTCCAGTATGGCGCTGTTCGCCCTTATGATCCGCTGCTTCTCCGCCGCCTCATCTTTTCGATGATCATCAATGTGAATTCTGATCCCTCCTTCCCGTGGCAAAATAAAATCCAGCAAAATCAGGTTTCTTGTTCTTTTTTTTTTTCATTAAATTCACATCAATCGCAAGTAAATTGTCCATCCTTCATGACCGTGTCTCAAATAATACCTTCCTCTACCTCTGTTTGCAAGGTAGATTAATAAGTTCTTTTCAACTACTACAAAAATATGCAGCATTCATCTTGGACTGAAAATCCAGATTTGATGAAGTGTACACACACACACACACACAAATTTTTTTTTTGATCCTGGTCTACACATACACATAGCCTAAAGGGCCCCTGGTGCCGAGTTTGCCCCAGGGCCTTTCAAAGTATAGAGCCGGCCCTGCATAGCAGGGTAATCTTTGTACGCCTAATAACAGATGTGACATAGCAACGCATAGGATACTCACCTTGTATGCCTAATATTTTCTGAAAGAAGAGTTTATTTGATATATATAATTACGCTCTGGAATAGGTCAGGTTTTGTAACCCTCAGGGAAGAGAGTAAAGACGACCTTGGGATGAAGATAATGTATATTGCATTGTGGGCAGGAAATGATGTCCAACTAACATCGATTCTTCTTTTTCTTATACGTGCCAAGCATGCTCTTGAAAAAAAAAACTAACATCGATTGTACAGCTCAAACATATATAACTATCGGATCATTATCGACATATATCATATGTTATTGGACGCCACCAATACAATACGCTCCAGGTCTATATAGTCAAATACAGTTGCGCTGGCTACTGGCTTCCAAGTCCAAGGTGCTAATGTACGACAGCATAAAAAAGTTTACGATAGCACGTTAGGGGTCGGTGGCTGACGTTTACGATAGCACAGTTAGGAGTACTAGCGAGGGATAAGTAATATAGCACGTTTTAAGGTGGTGACCTGGCAAAGATTCCTGAGCCAGCTAGCGATTCCTGCGTGCCCTGCCAGGTCGTTATAACCAAACAGGCCTATATAGTATATATATATAGCTAACTGGTGCGCCATTGAATCAACCACACTGACCGGAGCGGGCACAACAGAGATCAAGCAAAAAAGACTGAAAAATCCGGTAGCTACGTACGTACGTACAGGACATGGCGCAAGAGAATGGCGTCGTGGCAGCGGGCCGAGGCAGCGGCAATAAGCCGCACGCCGTGGTGGTGCCGTACCCAATGCAGGGCCACGTCATCCCGGCGGTGCACCTGGCGCTGCGCCTCGCCGAGCGCGGCTTCGCGGTCACCTTCGTCAACACGGAGTCGGTGCACCACCGGATCGGCGCCGGCGCCGACATCTTCGCCGGCGCGCGCGCGGGCGCGGCTTCGGAGCTGGACGTGCGGTACGAGCTGGTGAGCGACGGATTCCCTCTGGGCTTCGACCGGTCGCTGAACCTCCACCAGTTCATGGAAGGCCTCCTGCACGTGCTCCCCGCCCACGTCGAGGAGCTGCTCCGCCGCGTCGTCGTGGATCCGGCCGCGACGTGCCTCGTCGCCGACACGTTCTTCGTGTGGCCCGCGACGCTGGCGCGGAAGCTCGGCGTGCCGTACGTGTCGTTCTGGACGGAGCCAGCGCTCATCTTCAACCTCTACTACCACATGGACCTGCTCACCCAGAACGGACACTTTAGATGCAACGGTACTACGTTGCAAGTTCGTGGTTTCAGATTAATTGTTGCTACTCCCAGCCAGCCCTGTGCAGCGTTGACAGTTTTTTTTTTTGGTTTTTCTTTTCTCGCCGTCGTCTTTGTGGAACGGAATGGAGAACAGAGCCTCGCAAGGACACAATCACGTACATCCCTGGCGTGCCTGCGATCGAGCCGGGCGAGCTGATGTCGTTCCTGCAGAAGACGGACACGACCTCCGTGGCGCACCGCATCATCTTCAAGGCCTTCGAGGAGGCCCGCGGCGCGGACCTGGTGGTGTGCAACACCGTGGAGGAGCTGGAGCCGTCCGTCATCGCGGCCCTGCGCGCCGAGAAGCCCTTCTACGCCGTGGGCCCCATCCTCCCGGCGGGCTTCGCGCGCAGCGCCGTGGCCACGTCCCTGTGTGCGGAGACGGACTGCTCCCGGTGGCTGGACGCCCAACCGCCCGGGTCCGTGCTGTACATCTCCTTCGGCAGCTACGCGCACGTGACGCGTGACGAGCTCCACGAGATCGCGCGCGGCGTGCTGGCCAGCGGCGCGCGGTTCCTGTGGGTGCTGCGCCCGGACGTGGTCAGCTCCGACGACCCGGACCCGCTCCCCGAGGGGTTCGCGGCCGCGGGGCGCGGGCTCGTGGTGCCCTGGTGCTGCCAGGTGGAGGTGCTCTCCCACGCCGCCGTGGGCGGGTTCCTCACGCACTGCGGCTGGAACTCCATCCTGGAGAGCGTGTGGGCGGGCGTGCCCATGCTCTGCTTCCCGCTGCTCACCGACCAGATCACCAACCGCAGGCTCGTCGCGCGGGAGTGGCGCGCCGGCGCGTCCGTCGGGGACCGCGGCGCCGTGCGCGCCGACGAGGTGCGGGCGCGGATCGAGGGCCTCATGATGGGCGGGGAGGAGGGCCCCAGGCTCAGGGAGCAGGTTGGGAAGCTCAGGGCCACGCTCCAGGCCGCAGGGGCGACCGGCGGCTCGTCGCGGCGCAACTTCGACGAGTTCGTCGACGAGCTCAAGCGCCGGTGCGGCGGCGGCCGTTGAGCAGGGCGTCGGCGTGGGGGATCGGAAGTGCACTGCCCACCAAGGACGTGCGCGCGACGTTATTATGTGGGCACTTTGTAAGCGTCCTTTTTTTTTTGTGAGAGGGTAAGCGTGTCCTGTTATGTAAACTCGAATTGATGTTTCTACTTCCACGAATAAACTGGATCGAATCGGAACGTATAAAGGTCATCGTTACGCAGGTTTGCTACCTGCGCACGTCGTATCTTTGTTCCGTTGGCTCAAGTTTCAAGTGCAATCGTTTCAAGAAGAAAAAAAAATCAAGTGCAAGATGTAAATTAAATGAAGAGAGGGACTGAGAGGGGACCGACATGAACCGTGCTTCCCAACTCCGGTAATTTTTCTGAGTAGTGCTGTTAGAGTAATTGTGTAAGCAGTTTACAAGTAGAAAACCGCAAGCAAAACCCATGTAAAACCCTTATGTTGTAGAAAACCGCAAGTAAAACTCATGTTGTAGAAAACCGCAAACTAAACTCATGTTGTAATATCTCATGTTGTTGCCATCTAAACCTGGGTAACATCTTCTACTCCTCTCGATGTAACGCTTCGTCTATTCCTTCTTCTTTTTTTTCTTTTTCTTTTTTCTTTTGAGAGGCTTCGTCTATTCCTAGAATCCTAGTCAAACATGAAAACAGCTGGTCGTCTGGTTGTGTGGGCCGAAAGGTCATTTTGTTGGACCAGGCTTGGCCGTGGTAAAGACAACGTCGGCCAACGTAGGCCGCGGGCCTCGCAATCTGCAAGAAACCCACCCACATTTGCTCACGCCGTTGGAGAAGAAGAGCTGTGTAGCAGGCCCAAAACAAGCTGGCTGCGAATTGCGATGATGATCGTTTTCCCTAAAAGAAAAAGACCTGGTTAAAATCCCTGGGTTAGTAATTGATCTTGTACTGGTTAAAATCCCTGTACTGTACTCAAGCATATCATGGATCTTTATTCCTCATATTTTCTTACGAACACATTTCTGGAATTTTGTAAAGTTGATTCTAACTCTTCACAAAATTTTGTTCAGTGAACTTGTGCCCATTTTGCAGAACATCATTAAGTAAATGAGACAAAATAACACGACCAATTCCTCTTGGCAATTCGCCATTGTCACTTGTCTACAACGCCACCAAGTACACCCTGCCACCCACCACACCACACCATATACCTGATGCCTGACTCAAGCAGCGCCAGTACTGCACCATCCCAATGGCAGTATCACTTTCCAAGATTTGGATCAAACCTTCGCTCTCCCGCTACCAGCCCGAGAAGACCCTTTTGCAGGCACTTTACTTGACCACCTAAAGCCCCTCTGAAAGCAGGTTTTGTATGCATGGAGCCATGGATTCCCTCCCCCCTTCCTCCAAGATGCTGCTTTTCATTTCCGTCACTTTTCTCCTCTTTCCCCGTCGTCTTTGATACCTCTAAGCACCTTCCCATATGGCCTTAAACCCCTTTAAAGCCCAAGAGCATAGATCCCCTCTCAAAATCACACGCGCCCTAACCTTATCCCATGTGTTCATGCTTATCGCCATCTTCTTCCTCTTCGGTCTCTTGTCCCTGTTCGCAGCTGCGCAAGTATCTCCCAATGAGCCCAATTCCCAAGAGGAAATGCAAGAGTGTGATCTGAATTCAGTTGTTCAGGAATGATAGTAGTGTGCTGCTAGTACCAGACGTTGCCTACCTCTATAAGACAAGAATTTGCAGCAAAGGTGGTGCAGTGGCAGTGGGGGATAAAGTGCCGAGGTACTGAAGTCAATGCAACGCACTCAGCTTGTCAAGAAAACCGGTACAGACTACAGAGCAGCAGGGGTGTTCAGGTAAAGGATTTCGGTCAGAGTTCAGGAATGGAGCTGACTGGCCTAGATGCAGACTACAGTCCTGTAAAATGTAAAGCAAGCTAAAAAAGGACCTGCCAAGCTGGGCCTCTGGTCCGCTACATGTCACGCTAAACCGGACACTGCGTTCAGCTTGTCGTCGGAAGCTCAAGAATTCTGCAGCAAAGAACAACTGATCATAAACAATTCAAAAGGATAAATTTTCTTTCTGAATAATTCTGAAGTGACCTTACCTGTCTCTGTACATCAGGCTTATGGTTCTATACTTCGCTTTTGCATCTTGCGCTGCACCTTGATGTGCAAAGGATGAAGGATCCGTTCCCTGAAGTCAAATCACGCTTGGCATCACCTCAGGCGCAGTAGAAAACAATCACATCAGGCGCAGTAGAAAACAATGCAGCAACCAGGTATCCAGCTGCTCGCGCATCTTAATTCTCGAACGAATGGCTTCAGTCCAGAAGCAAACGGCGCCTCGCAGAAGCTGAAAAGAGAGCCATCTTGGTGTTGGCGAAAAGACGAACCGTTAATCAGTGGATTATACACGAAAAAAAAAGATTGACCCAGAGACACAGTTTAGAGAGGCTTAAAAGAGGTTTGTGTCTTCAGAGGAAGGAAAAGGAAAGCCGTCTCCGGCCACTTGAGGAACGTCTTACTGTTAATTATGAATCGTTTATCTTTCTGAAAGGCAGAGGTGGCACTGAAACCCCTGCATGTACGATGGATATCATTTCATTCAGCCTTAACGCAAGTAGGATGAACAGGCTGAATATAAAACAGAGCAAAATATGGGAACATGTATTCTTCTGTCGGTACGAGTCAAAAATGAAATATTCCAAGGACAAGTGTTCCATTTATATTTTCTGAAATAGTAGAGCAGATATATTCTTGAACTAACCAAATTCATTTGATGACACATGATGACATGAAAGGACAAACTTGTAGCAACAGACAAAAAACTTCGATATTCAAATTTTAGAAGAAACAAATATCAGACAAAAATCAGGGGAAGGTAAATTTTCTTTGATCTGTCTAAAACTTATCTATTCCAATCATTTGACCGAACATTTTATTTTTGCGAAATCTGTTATTGATGATTTTTATTTTTGCAGAATTTCATCATCCAAAAGGATATTCAGCGAAAATGTATATGATTCAGTAACTAATTAACATTCAATCAGGAAACAAATTGATGAGTTCCTGGAACTGGATTAATATCTTAAACAGATGAGCAGTCAATTATAAATGAATCGGAGTAGCAACTAGCAACTCCTGTTTGCAAGTGAACTTTTCATGCCATTTTTTTTTCTAAAATATCACGTCGCAACCATGGAATCTCTCTGTACCTAATTTCATGACCGTCAAGCTGAGGCCGGGCTCCAATTTTTTAAGCCATCCATAACGCATCCAGTTGCCAGCAAAACTGTGGAATGTCAAGCGAGCTGGAGGATATCTATGAAGGAACGAACATTCAGAGCGCAAATCCGGATCGGGCGAAGGAGATATGATTTTCTGTAGGAATTATGTCCAGGATCTCTCCACTTGAGATGAAAGCTGAATGCAAGGGTGGTGCTTTACTCTACGAACCTTAACACGCGACAATTAGCATCCCTCTAGATTCCTGATGAGCAATGGCCGTTCTTTTTTACGCCTCTCCTAATCGCCGCCTTTTTTCTTTGCTAGCTGCAGCGAATCATCCCCACCGTGTTCTGCGCATCATGGCGATCGAGCTAGACACCTTGATTATTCGCCCAGTCATCAGACGGAATAACAAGGAATGAAATAGGCCCACGCGTTCGTCGACCTGCTGCAACTAACATTTTAATTCTCCGCTTTTTTTCGAATGTTTTATTGGTTTGATCAACCCTTTGCTTGTGCTTGGGTTCTTCTGTTCATAATGTTTGCAGCACAAGTACAGTACGCTAGAGTTCCCTGAATTTCAGTAGAAGCTGTGAATTGAAACCGAAGTTGCTAGTATCTCAAAACTCAAAACAAAACAGTATGACAAAGCTAGTGACCTGGTCAGATAAGGGGAAAAAATTAACGTGGAAAGATGAGAAGAAACAAACAGTACTCAACAAAAGGCCCAGCTAGTAGAACAGTTGCAGAGGTAGGGCAGGGGAGGGAATATTCGCGCGCCCACGTCGCACCAGACAAAAGGGATATTCACAAGGACACCGCCGACGCGTGTCACGAGGAGAAAGTGCGCAAAGATCTCTGCGGCGCTGCCCAACCCACCATGCAGCGGTCAGGCCGTCTACTACGCTTTTCTTCGCTTGACCCGTCTACGTAGGCTGGCTGGAGCAGCACAAAACAATACGTACAGTACCATGCAGAGAGAAGTACTAGTACCTTTTGCGTGCAACAACGGTCCTAACAGTTTGACTGAACTTACAGCATGAATGATATCAGTTGGGCTTGATCCTGAACCAGATGATACTACTATGGTCAAAGACGCGAGAATTCGCATTAGCTCACAGCGGAAAAAGGATCGCGTGTTCATCAAGCTTAATTGGAATAGACATGTACAAATAATGACAGTCACTGAGTCACACACGCGTATACTAGTATTTATCTGCAGGGGAGTATGGGACCTAGCTATGTATACGGGTATGCATGTCGACATGTACGGTGTTCGCGTATAGGGTGGTATCAAATGTACGTACGTATTATGGTATACTGCCCCATCGCTCACGTACGTCGAGTGTGGGGAGAAAGAGAGAATCCAGGGAAAAGGTAGGGATTGGAGTCTTGTACCTGAAGACTGCCCCAAGAAAGCGACCAACCCTAATTATTGCACAGGGAATTCGATGCACCAATACACACATACACTTTTTCTCGGTCCTTCTCTCTCTACCCCTTGTATACCAACACACCGTACTTGCATTTCTAGAGAGAGAGAGAGAGAGAGAGAGAGAGAGAGAGAGAGAGAGAGAGAGAGAATCTTCTTAGCTTCCTGCCCACTTCCTAAAAAGCCAAGAGTAGTAGCAGCTGGGAGATTCTCAGGTTCTCACTCACTCTCTCCTCTGCGTCTCCAAAGCACACCATGTTTTCCTTTGTGTCCTTCTTTGTGGTGCGCTTGCTTGATATCGATCCCCAAAGCCTAAGATATTCCTTGCTTGAGCCATGCCAATATATTCCTTGTGAATGCAAAGTGAGCCGCTAGTACTACTAATTGTGTTGCACACACACACATAGGAGACAGAGAGATACATGTGTGTTATTCCTGGCGAAGAGCTTGTGTGTGAAGGAATGCACCACCCTTTTCAAAGCAAAGAGAGAGGAATCTTTTCATATCTTTGGAGGCTTGAATTATGTGTGGTATATGCTTTACTGCTTTGCCATTTCTTCCATTGATTAATCGTGCGGGAATCATCCATTAGAACCCCAAAAAACTAAAGTTGACAATGTGTGAGCATCACCGATGATATACTAGTTAACTATTATCGCTTGTTATTTAGTATTATTTGCTCCATTTCTTTTGGATTTTGTAGTGCAAGTAGGGAGTTGTTATGTGATTCTCAAGTAGGTATATCTGGTGATTATCCCTGAGCTCGATCTGAAATCAATATTAGGTAAAAGGTAAATATTCCCCAAGATCACCTAGTTGGTTCTCTTCTTAGACTTGCAAGGTTCTCTTTGGACTACTTTGAGCTCATCTTTAGCCACCAATTCCTTTGAATCAAACGCACCCGGCTACTAACCTTTCCCATGGGCGGACAATGCAAGCATATGGCTAAATTCTTCTCCTTGTAAAAACCGCTGTAAAGTGAACTTACCACAAAAATGGACATCCTTGAAAGATTGGCAAGAACAATTATATCACTCAATAAAGGACAACAAGAATTGGCCAAGAAAAGTCGCAGTTTTCCATGCATGTATGTATGTTCAAAGAATGCATGCGTTGGGTGGCAGAGCTCGATTTGATTTGAACGGGGTTACGTTGCCAGAAGTACACAGCTGATTTGAGGAGACTACGAACTAACTAGACCAGAGAGATTCGAGAGCTAAACTGCGTGACCCCATCGATCTTTGTGGTCGTGGTGCCGCTGGAAGATAAGTTTTTTTGATTCCCTTGTACGCACATGAAACCTCCTGCATATGCAGAAGCTTTTGCATGCAGATGCCTTTGATCTTTGCAAGAAGTTACCATGCCTTTGCTTTATGGCTCCCTGCCTGCTGCTGCTGCTGCTCCTAGCTGCTATAGCTACTAGGTACCTTGCAAGATCATCCATATAGCTTTTCCTTTCCTCACCCTCTAAATCCAACTTTATTCTCTCTTCTTCTCTCCCAAAACTCACCCTTAAAAAGAAGCCGATTCCCACTCTGATCCCCCCATCAAACACACGCACATTCATTCACATTCTCTCCTCCCTCTCACACAGACACACGCTTGATATCCAAGTAGTAGTAATATACTAGAAGCTCTTGTCGCGACAGCCAATAGTGTAAGCTACAACACAACTAGACACATCTACTTGCACTAGTGGTGGTGCAACGGCGCCAAGCTGAGAACTTAGCGACGACATGGCTTCTTCCCCCTCGGACCTAACCCTAGACTACAAGCCCAACGGCGGCGGCAGCGCGTACGCGGCGATCCCGAAGCAGCAGCAGCAGCAGGCGCCGCTCGTCGACGGCCACCACCATCTGACGACGGAGCAGGCGACGCAGAAGGTCCGGGAGTTCCTCGCACGCCTGGAGGAGGAGCGGCTCAAGATCGACGCGTTCAAGCGCGAGCTCCCTCTCTGCATGCAGCTCCTCAACCACGGTACGTAACGCAACACACATAGCCGTGTACAATGATGCACGAGTATACTATTATACGTGGAACTCATGAACATGGAGGCCGCCACAATGCCTTGATGAGATCGAGCATGTATGGTTGGTGCACGCAGCCATGGAGGCGTACAAGCAGCAGCTGGAGGCTTACCAGATGGGGAGCCAGCCGCCGCAAGGCGCGGCAAGGGCGCCGCTGGTGCTGGAGGAGTTCATCCCGCTCAAGAGCATCGGGATCGACGTCGCCGGAGACAAGCCGGGCAACGCGTCGTCGGAGAAGGCGAGCTGGATGGAGTCGGCGCAGCTGTGGAACGGGTCGGCGGCGGCGGCGGCGGACAGCACGGCGGCGAAGGGGCCGCAGACGCCCAAGGAGAGCTCGGAGCACCCGCTGCCGATCGACACGCTCGGCGGCGGCGGCGCGCTCGACGGCCAGCGCAACGGCGGCGCGTTCCTCCCGTTCGCCAAGGACAAGGCCGCCGAGGCGCTCCCGGAGCTCGCCCTCGCGCCCGCGGAGAAAGACGCGGTCGCTGCCGAGGTTGACAGGAAGCCGTACCTTGTCGACGCCGGCAGCAACGGCGTCCTTGGCGCGCGGAGAGAGAACGGGGTGAAGCCGGCCTCGGAAGGGCAGGCGTCCCCGGCCCCGCCGCAGACGCACCGGAAGGCGCGGCGATGCTGGTCGCCGGAGCTGCACCGCCGCTTCGTCAATGCTCTGCAGATCCTCGGCGGCGCCCAAGGTACGCATGCATCTCCTACTTACAATTACAAGCATGTACTTTTTGATCTTCAGAACCTCATTTACCCTCGCAAAATGCCAAATGCAAGCGTGTGTGAGCTAAAGACAAATAAAACTTGTTTTGTTTCTTTTTTGCAAATAAAAGTGGCGACCCCGAAGCAGATCCGCGAGCTGATGAAGGTGGACGGATTGACCAATGATGAGGTGAAAAGCCATCTCCAGGTAATTATAATCTCATCATATACATGCATGGTTTCCTAAAAAAGAATCATACATGCTTGATCCAGCAAAAATATGTAACTCAAGTACTTAATCATGAGTTATTATGGTTAGCATGAGTACAGACAATAAACTATATTGTGCTTGTCGTGCAGAAGTACAGGCTGCACACGAGACGGCCGCCGGCGCCGCCGACACCAGCGACGGCGGCGCCGCAGCTGGTGGTTCTCGGCGGCATCTGGGTCCCGCCGGAGTACGCGCAGCAGGCGGGAGCCCCGGCCATCTACGGCGCGCACCCGGCGACGCAGCCGCACTACACGGCGGCGGTGGCGGCGCAGGAGTACTACCACCAGTCCCCCGCGGCGGTGCACCACCTGCAGCACCACCCGGCGGCCGCGGCCATGGTGCACCGCGCGACGGCTGCCCCGCCGCCGCCGCACGCGTACAAGGCGGCGATGGTGGGCTCGCCGCCGGAGTCGGAGGGGCTGGGCAGCGTCGGAGGAGGCAACAGCCTGGGCGCTGGCGGCAGCGGCAGGGACAGGTCGGAGAGCATCGACGAGGAGGGCGAGGGCGAGGACAGGGAGGAGGACGACGACGATGAGGAGGAGATGGGCGCCGCCAAGGCCGACGGCGACGCGGTCGCCGGCAATGGAGCCATCAAGTACTAATCAAACAACTTAAGTAGCATACGTACAATTAATAATTAGCTAGCTAGCTTGATCACCATTAGCCTCAAGACAAGTACTAAGTTGCATCGTGCATGCATCGGAAAAGTGATTTTTTGTTCGCGCCCGCGCGGAGAACGGAAGCCGACCGATCTGAGCTTGCTCCACCTCCACCCAACAAGTGAGTGGAGTGAAAGTGTCCGAGATTGTCTCATTCGTGATGTGATTCGTGTATTTGCGAGGACGGCTTTTCTTGTCTGCTTTGATCTTACCTTTTTCTGGGGCTTGGCCTATTGGCCTCTGTCTCTGTTTTTTTCTTATCTTTTGTTTTGATGTAGTAGTAAATATATGGTGGAACGTTTGATGAGTGATGTAAACTTGGTTGGGGCTAGGGTTAACTGGGAAGTGTGGAGTGCAATTTAGTTTGTGATTATCTCTTGGTTTATGCTTGTACTGTCATATGAATAATTCAGGCAAGTTGAGACAATAAATTGAGGAGACCATCGTGTCCTGATGACATGATAATAAAATGGAGGTAGCAGTAAGCCTCACTGAAGTTTCACTTGATTTCTTGTGCTTTTGTGGCCATGATTCAGAATTCACATCCAGATTTTTTTTATTTTTTTGAGGGCGAATTCACATCCAGATTGACAGACAGAAAATACACTTTGAAGAGCAGCTTTTCTCTCTCACTGTCATAAAACCGCATTTGATGTTGGTCTTGGGCCGTGGGCTCCATCGATAAGGCCCATTGTCGGAGCAATTCGACTGCCATGAGGACATCAAGTTTCCTCCTATGGGCCGGTTTCAACTACTAAATGCACCTGAGCCCATCGAAACAATTTCGGACTATTTTTATTTTAGATGGAAATAAAGAAAGAGCCAGTGTCAGTGTGTGTCTCAGTGTCTGTGTCTGTGTTTGCAACGTAAACCATCCAAGCAAAGCTGCCATGGTCGAAACTCGAGATGCGCCGCCGCCTTGCAACCCCAACGCCGCCGCAACAACAAGAAGAGCTGACCAGAAAGCAAGGGCGATACGCGGGACGGGCTCAGCAGAGGCAAGGTCAATACCTTCCTCTGCGGTCACGTGAGCTCACGTGCCGTCCTCGCCGGAGTGACATGCCATGGGCTGCCGCGCAACGGCCGCGATGCCCGCCGCGGCGGCCGCGCGCGCCACCTGCGTAGCCATCGTCAACTCTCTCGGCTCACAAAAAAATCTTCCTCTGTCTCGCAGTGACCCCGGCCATTAGCGCTAATATCTGGACTGCCACTCGTTAACTGACATTAGCACTTGACACGGCTCATGGGCATGGCTGCATTTCTGTAGCATGTTCTTCCAGGGGTGTTCTTGGTAGTCCACAAGTTGCCCTCTGTTTCTGGGTCACTTCCCTCGCAAGTCAAACGCATTCCATCTATCAAGAACCCTAATTATACTAAGCGAAGAGGATTAGAGGACGGGTAAATAATGCGGCAGAAGCATCCATGGGCGCTTACTATAATATTAGATTCCAAGTGATCCAATCTTGTCCACGAATTGTTCTAGATCTGACACATTCCGGTCAGAAATCCGTGCACAGTACTAGAGCAGGGGAGGACCCGGTGCTCTTCCGTACCAGTTCGTGGACGCGGAAGAGGGCTGAAGAGGATTTCTATGTCGAGGTCAGCAAACCGATCACTCTGGTCTATGATCTTGTCAGTAGCGTAGTTTCAGAATCTTTTGCTGCAGGTTCGCAACCTTGTCGATCTATTTGAGACATATGTTGCATCCAAGTAGCTTTACTGCCGCATTCGTACTCTTTCACAGTAGTAGCAAAATTCGCACAAAGTTGTACTAGTAATGTAATTCTGTTGTCTTGTTTTCCAAATGCAGGACTACCATATATCTCTGATCTGAAGTAGATAGTTAAGAGTTGTATCTCCATCAGAAGCTGCGGCACCAATTTGCTCTTCGGCAGCAATGGTGCCAAGGAAATTGCAGTTGATCGGCGCGTTCTTGCTGCCGCTCTTTGCCATCGCGTCGTCCTTCGACTTCTTCCACCGGAATGACCAGAGAGTGGACCCGATGGGCGGCGGGCAGGGCCCCTTCGTCCCGCACGAGTACGTCCGCTTCGCCGACGTGAAGCGGGAATGCCGGTCCGTGCTCTCCGCCGGCGCCGCGCTCACGTTCGACGCCAACCGCGCCAACGCGCTCATGCCGGAGCTGTCCTTCGTGAAGGGGGACTGGAACCAGGACGGCAACGGCGGCGCGCCGCTGATGCCGTTCGACGGCACCGATGCCGCGGAGGACGGGGCGCCGGCGCCGGACCCGCTGCCGCTGGCGTCGTTCTCGCTGACGCACGTCGACGTGGAGCGCCGCGGGAAGACGGCCCTGAATGTCAGCGGCGTGCTCGGCGTCGCCATCTCTCGCAACGGCACGGGCCCGGAGATGGGCCCGTACGTATCGCCGGAGATGAAGGTGTGGCCCGGGAGCACGGAGCTCAAGATCCTCTTCGAGGGCGTGTACACCGAGAACGACGACGGCGACGAGAGCGTGCTGTGCATGGTCGGCGACGCCGTCCTCCCGAAGCGCCGCGGCGACGCGGGCGGTGGCGACCCGTGGGACTGGGCCAAGAACACCGACCGCGACAACTTCCAGCCGCCGATCGCCAAGGACAAAAACATCGTGCTCGTGCTCCGGTACCCGAAGAAGCTGACGCTGACGACGCGCGCGGTGCGCGGCGAGATGCGGAGCACGAACGGCAAGTCGGACGCGGCCTACTTCGACGCCGTGCAGGTGATGTCGCAGCTGGGCGCCTACTCCAACTACAGGTTCGGGTCGGAGGAGGCGCTGGTGGGGAAAGCCTGCGACCCGTACCCGTACGCCGGCGACGACGTCCTCGGCAGCAGCGGCAGGGGGCTGTACAAGGGCGCGTCCTTCTGCGGCATCCTCGACCGGTTCACCTCGGAGGACGTGCTCGCTGTGGTCCCCAACTGGCGGTGCAACTCCACCTCGGACGACGCGTTCTGCCGGCGGCTCGGGCCCTTCGAGGCCGACAAGGCGACGGACGCCACGGACGGCGCGTTCACGAACGTGAGCGTGGTGATGCAGGACGTCCGGTGCGAGCCACGGGACGCGGGCAGCGCGGCGCGGGTGTCGGCCGTGTTCCGCGCCGTGCCGCCGTGGGAGCACCAGTACACGGCGGGCAAACGCAGCGGGCTCGGCGGCACGACGCTGTCGGCGGAGGGCGTGTGGCGCGCCTCCACGGGGCAGCTCTGCATGGTGGGCTGCCTCGGCGCCGGCGGCGGCGCGAAGGCGTGCCACACGCGCGTGTGCCTGTACGTGCAGACCACGTTCACGGCCACACGACGCAGCATCACGGTCGGGCAGATCACCCACATCGACGGCGCCGGCGGCGTGGACCATTTCCCGATCACGCTGAAGCGCACGGTGCACCCGACGGAGCTGTGGAGCCGGTTCGGCGTCTCCGGCGGCGCGCCGCTGAGCATGGCGTACAACTACACCAAGGTCGGGCAGGCCGCCGAGTTCCTCAGGCGGAGCGAGCCGTTCGACTTCGGCGCCGTCATCGCCAAGTCGCTCCTCAGCTACCCGAGGAAATCAGCCGACGACGATATCAGCCTGTCCAACCTCGCCGACGACCTCTCGGTCCACGTCGCGGCCGTGCCGTACCCGTTCCCTCGCGAGCGGTTCGAGCGGGCGTTCCTTCAGCTGGAGGTGCTCTCCATCGAGTCGCGAGTCGGCCGGACATCGCCCGCGGTGTTTCCCGGAACGCCAGAATCCGCAGCCGTTTCCTCGTCCAAGCCAGAGTGGTCGTCGACTCCCTCATCGCAGGCTGCAGAGTCGTCGTCGTCTCTCCTCAACGTGTCCGCGGAGCTCACGCTCTCCGGGGCCGCGTACTACGCGAACGTGTCGAGCCTGTTCCTGGAAGGCGTGTACAACCCGGTGGACGGGCGGATGTACCTGATCGGGTGCCGTACCATCCATGCGCCGCGTAAAGCCTTCCCGGCGTTCACGGACGTCGAGGACGGCGGCGGCATGGACTGCTCGATCGAGGTGAAGGTGGAGTACCCGCCGACGACGGCGCGGTGGCTGATCAACCCCGTCGCGAAGGTGCACGTGTCCAGCACGCGCCCCCCCGGCGACCCGCTCCGGTTCAACGCGACGTCGGTGCAGACGCTGCCCATCATGTACCGGGCGCAGCGGCAGGACATCCTGTCCCGGCGCAGCGTGGAGGGCATCCTCCGCGTGGCCACGCTGGCGGCGGCCATCGCCGCCGAGTTCACCCAGCTCATGTACATCAAGTCCCACACCGACGTGATGCCGTACGTGTCGCTGGTGATGCTGGGCGTGCAGGCGCTCGGCTACAGCGTGCCGCTCATCACCGGCGCCGAGGCCCTGTTCGCGCGCATCGCCGCGTCGGGCTCCGGCGACGGCGCTGACGCGCCGCCGTCGTACGAGGTGGACAAGAGCAGCCTGTACTGGACCATCGACTGCGTCGTGAAGATCCTCATCCTGGCCGCGTTCCTCCTCACGCTGCGGCTGGCGCAGAAGGTGTGGCGGTCGCGGATCCGGCTGCTGACGCGGTCGCCGCTGGAGCCCGGCCGCGTGCCCAGCGACCGGAAAGTCCTTCTCTACAGCGGCGGCGCCCACCTGGTGGGCTTCACGGTCATCCTTATGGCGCACTACGTGAACGTGTACAGCCGCCCGGTGCGCGGGGACCAGGACGGGTCGTCGACGTACATGGACGCGCGCGGGAAGACGCACGCGCTGCGGGAGTGGGCGGTGACCATGCAGGAGTACGTCGGGCTGGCGCAGGACCTGTTCCTCCTCCCGCAAGTCATCGGCAACGTGGTGTGGCGGATCAACTGCCAGCCGCTCAAGAAGAGCTACTACGCCGGCCTGACTGCCGTGCGGCTGCTCCCGCACCTCTACGACTACGTCAAGGCGCCGGCCATCAACCCGTACTTCGCCGAGGAGTACGAGTTCGTCAACACCAGCCTCGACTTCTACTCCCGGTTCGGCGACGTCGCCATCCCGCTCGCCGCAGTCGCCCTGGCGGCCGCCGTGTACGTGCAGCAGCGGTGGAACTACAAGATCATCAGCAAGACGGTCAAGACGCAGCAGAAGAAGCTGCAGCACCTTGGGTCCAGGGTGTACGAGCGACTGCCGTCCATGTCGTCGGGGAACTTCGAGGCCGAGCTCGTCTCCGGTGTCAACGAGGGCGCTGCTCTGCGACGGGACACCAGCTTGGCCTGATCAATCCAGCGATCATAGGATCAACTTCCTTCTTCTTTTTTATGTGAGTGTATGGTTTTCTTTGTTTTTGCCCTTCGACCTCACAACCAAATGTGTACTATTAGTGGTTCAATAAAGTTTATTTCTTTCTCTAGTTAGCTTCTTTTCGCATTTCACAGTTGTACAAGCATCCATGATCATGTGAATTTGCATGACAATCTCATCTCTTAGTACTAGATTTTGAGAGAATCATCTGTTATAGATTCATTCAAAGGATGCTAAAGACTGAGGTGATTTGCAACTCTTCCAATGTTCACTTGCAATAGGCTTGCTAATTAGTGGTACTGCAATTGTTATGTGAGTGAGTGCACCTAATTATTAATTCGAGCAAGATATACTGTTTAATCTGCTACATGTAGGCGAATGAAAGGGTGAGCTCGAGTGACAGGTTCGCTTCCTCCTCCCCCTTCTGCTGGTCGTGCTCCTGCTGAAGCAGAGTCGTCACCGCCTCTGTTGTTCCGCTGTGCGAGGAAGGCTTTTGCTGATCGGAGCTGCAGCTAGCAACCGGGCCACCATGTGAACGCTGCAAATTAATCAGAACAAGGGATCAGTGGTGCTGCCATGTACTACTGCCATCAAATATCCAAGTTTGTGGGGAGGTTTCAGAAATATAAACGTTACTATCCGGTTGCCAGGAGCGGAGGAGGCAAAGGGGGGCGAACGGGGGCATGGCCCCCCTATGCTAGCTACACCCCTTGTGTACACAAAATTTTAGCATATAATTCAACTTAAAAAACAATTGCATCTGAGTTACGTTCCAATTCTCAACC
Source organism: Eragrostis curvula (assembly GCA_007726485.1). Classification (NCBI taxonomy): domain Eukaryota; kingdom Viridiplantae; phylum Streptophyta; class Magnoliopsida; order Poales; family Poaceae; genus Eragrostis; species Eragrostis curvula. The sequence continues at coordinate 9,743,212 of RWGY01000026.1, read as the reverse complement.
AAGTAACAGCATTGTTCAGTCAGTCAGGGAAAATAGAGGGCCGTAAGACTAACAAATGGGGCACTGCCCATAGGAAACCTGACTTGACTAATTCATTTCTCCTTCTTCTTTTTGCGTGTGTGTGGAGATTATGATTGGAGCAATCATGCATGTGTATGGCATTTACTTTGATATAGAATTACTGAAATGCAGAGTTAAAAATGCGAACCCACTCAACAATGTTTGCTTGCGCATCGAAGATGATCACTAGGCCACTGGCCAAGAACCGAATGCGCTCTACGAAAACCAATATGACAAGCGAGAACGCTGCATGGACGCTGACCTGGTGGAGGCGCGTGACGGTGCCCTCGTCGTCGACGTGGTACCCTGCCTCCGCGCAGAGCGCCCGGAGCACGTCGTTCTGGTCGGCGTGCTTGGGCAGCACGTACCCAGCTTGGGCGCGCAGGCCGGCGTAAATCCGGGCGGCCACCTGCCGGCGCCGCCGCTCGCGCTGCCGGTTGTTCTCCCGCTCCCGGGGCGTCGGGTGCCGCAGCGACGTCGTCACGCCGCCGCCGCGGCCTCGCCGGCGCACCGTCCACGGCCCCTGCGTCGAGCGGATGCAGCCACGCCGCCCCGCCACCATTGCCGCCGCCGCCTCGCCCTCCTCCCTCCCGGCTCCAACCTCCATTCCGATCAGGCGATCACTGACTAACACCTACACCTCTTTCAACTTGCAGCACGTACTGCACAGCTCTCTGGCTCGCTCACTCAACTGGTGACTGATCAAAGCTTCCTCTCACCCACACGAGAATTTATAGGCAGAGGATGATTATGCGCATGCTGTGTTTGTGTGTCTCTGGACCGTGAAAAGGCTGCCGCTTCATTCATTCGCACTGTAAAAAAGCCAAGTGCTCCTAGTTCATGAAGTCCTTGTTGCTATGTGCATGTAAGTTTCTAGGCATCTCTCTTTTTCTCTCTGCCCCAAATCCAATTTGTGTGATTGTGAGTGAGGGATAAGGAATAATGTAGTTGGGAGCATGTAACATCTGTGCTGCACTTGGGCTGTACTAGCGCCGAGGAGGAGATGCTGGCTGCAGGGTCATTGCCAGAAAAAGAAGAATATTTTCGCTTCAGTACATCCAATGGTTTCGTGCCCCTTTCTGGATCCTACCGGCCTTTTCAGTGCCTTTCTTACTGAAAACCTGTATGGATGCAGTGCAGAAGCAGGTGAGCGCTACTGTACTGCCTACACTGCTGGTGAGTAGTGCCTAGAGAGAAGCCTAATACAGTTGGAGAAAGTTACAATGTTACGTGCAGGTAACGAATCCAAGTGGGCATCTATATGCATGGCTCTCGTACCTTTCGGCGCGGGTGTGGCGTAGGAGATCGAAACTGAATTAGTTGTTGGTTGTTTCCATTTCGTTTTCTTCACTGTTCTTGTGAGTGTACCAGTTGATATGGCTCTGATTTCTTGGAGTACACAGTGACAATGGTAGAGATTTCGTAGCACGATTGGATGGTCAAAAGGGAGTAAGGATCATCAGATGTTGATGAGTCATGTGATACTTGCATTAGAATATCAGAATTCTAATGCAGGTAGGTATACATGCATTTGTGGTCAAGGTTCAGGTGTTCCTCCTGCCTCCAAGTTCAGCCATTGGTTTCCTTTCCTTTGACCACCTGATGCACATCAGTCTGAACAAGAACGCACCCAGCCAATGTTGCGACAAGTGGGAGATCAGGTGAAGAAGGCGCCAGCAGATGGAAGAAATAAACTTTGAACATAGGAGCAAAACTACCATGCCATGCTCTTGGGAGATTAAGATTCAGAGATGCATTTCTTAAGGCTGGTCAAAAGTTGGGTCATTAGAATTTTGTTTCCAGCGGTAGATAACAATTCACTGTTCGGTGATCCAGTCAACATTGAGGCGTTTCTGTACACGTAGTGTTCCTCCGGCAATAATTCTCATCAAAGCTCACCTTGCATGCGTCTGTTGCCAAAGCCAAACACTGCTGAATATCATGGACATCTGTAGACATTTGGCAGAAAATATCCCCCCGAACACGCCAAACAAAACTGAATTGATTTACTACTTAACTTCTCGGAACTTCGTTGTACATGACTTGCTTTACACGCTTACACGAAAACGCCTCCCAGGTAAATTGTTTGCTCGCTTTTTACATGACCATATCACCATTTCGTTTCAGAATTCAAATCTCTGTCGATGTGAGAATCGAGGCACCTGTGAGTAGTAGCATTTATCGAACATGTGGAGACAAAATATCAAAAACTGAGCGAGTAACATGCACCCGGCATGGTGCGTTTGATCTGGAGCGAAGAAAGACGATGAAAAGTAGTAAAACGTTCTTCAGGTTCGGCTGCACCATCACGTTCATGTCAGGCATATGCACCCTGTTTCCTGGGATTAGGCGGGAATATTTACCCTGTGTCAGGGGAGCAGAATTACTGGAGCGCTAGAGACAAGCAGCAGCTTCTATCATTCCCTGCACTCCGTCGCGATCTCTCTTCTGCGTATTCCATCCATGAGTCATTCTCAAAAAACCTCGGCGATACGGTGACCGGGGTCGTGGCACTGACAGAGACCTGTGTTGCTGATCTTTCTGTGCAGTGATGATTGTTCTCGGCGCGCTTTGTGCGGCGTGGCATCATCCAGGCGTTCACGAAGTGACGCACACGTACAAAAGCGTATAGGAGTATGCACCAGGCCATGGATCCACCAGTCTTCCCTCTCCTTGGAGTGGGGCGGAAAGCACCAACCCTGGTGTCGCCTTCTCCGGTTTTCGATCAGAAAAGGGCGGTGTCGATCGTCGTCTGCGTTGAGATGGTGGCTGCTCTCCTGCTCCTGACAGCTAGAGAAACGCAGGCGCGCCGGTCACGATTAACGTGGTTTATCCTACCACAGAAGTGATGAGCAGCAGGGCAGCAGGTTCACCTATACGCATCGACCACGTTGTTCAGAGTCGGGGAATATAGAACCAACAGTATTGAGTTATATGCACCAAGCAACTCACTCAAAAGCCTAACCTGATGGGAAAAACGGACAATTCACTTATACTCCAACACTCCCCCTTAAGTGCAGCCTCTATCGGGCCACAAACATTGAATATTGGAGTGGGCTATTATTTAATAAATCGTGCCTGCCAGAATTCGAACTCGAAATCTCTGACCCTGATACCATATAATCTCTGACCCTGATACCATATTGGCTTACATGTACTGACCAGTTGCACCAAAAAACCTAAGCTGATGAAGAAAGATAGACAATTCACTTATACTCCAACAAACAAGTCCAGATGCCCAGGTCGAGAAGAAAGACGGCCGAACAAACATAACCAAAATATTGTTCATCTTTTTCATAAAAAAAAAAATCATCTTTCACATTCCTCCCATCTGTGCTCTCTTCCACCCTTCTATTGAAGGCTAGCAGGTTTAGAACCCGAGAAACTTCTCATCCCTCCCTAGACATTGAAATGAAAGGAAGGCAAGCCAGCGGTGGATGATGGCTGGCGAGAAGCGGCGTGCAACTGAATGGTGGTGGCCGCCAACGATTGGCGGAGCTAGGGTGGGGGCATGGAGGACGACCACTTAGTGAAAGGTGGTGATTGAGCGATAGTTGAAGGACAACAGAACAGTGTTAAGATGGTGTAGCAAGGCAGCGTACGTCGGTGATGGAGGAAGAAGGGGTGGTTGAGACCAGTCATGAACTCACGCGCGAATGCGATGGGGTCGATTGACTGAGTGGCCCTTTCCTTAAAGCATACCATGCGATAGGTGTTTTTAATTTTGTTTTGCACACAGGGATCATAAATTAATATTTTGGTCAAAAAAATGTCCCATTCTCGAGGTTGATGAACGCATATAGTTGCTCCTTATTACAGTCACAACATTCCAACGTACATAGAGCCAGCCAGAGTAAAGTGCAAGCTCTATAACTATTACATTTTTTTTAGATAATCGGAAAATGAGTTCCGGCTTTGACCCCCCGTTAGGGGGGCTACAACCTCTATAACTATTACAAACCAAAGAATGTCTATAAGTGACGGAGCTTGAGAGCCAGTTAATTAGGAGGGGCCGGTGAAGGATTAACAGTCCCATTGTTACGACTTAGTCATTACTTAAACAAATAGCAACATGCCCCAACCAAAGATTGATATTATGGCACAAAGACGAGATGTGGGTTTGTCATTTGTCGCGCTCCTAATGCAACTGCTAATCCCAAGAAACACTTACGATGAAGGTTTTGTTTGTGTCAACACCGGTTGCACCATCACATTGACTCACCAAACCAGCCATCTTATGTACATCACACATGGTTGGTAGGAAAACCTTGACATTAACCTGAACAAAATATCCCTTAGTTATTCTATATCTTTTTTTTATATATTAGGGGCATATGCCTCATTAAAGCAAGGGCTCGTGTCGCGCAACGCATTAAGGATGAGCTCACAGTATTCAATGGGATGACGTTGAGCATCACACAAGGTGTCAGTGGTGATCGTCAGGTGTTGAAAGTATTTCGCCGTAAGGTTATACACCATCACGAAGAATTTGGTCATACACTATCACGAATAACATAACATTAAAGGAAGCAAATTCAAACAAGTTTAAGCGTTTACACAAGAACAAAAATCCACTTCATCTCCTCTCCCACCTTAACGGGTCTACATGCCTCCTTAAACCGTATACAATTGAAAAAGGCAGAACAACATGCCCAACAACAAACCAAAACCAGCACGTACACAGTAAAACACTTGTAATAGTGAACTAGAATCATAGAAACATCAGACGGACACAAATTTCACTTTGAAAGAGAAAGTTAACACTTATATCAATGGACATGAATCATAGTAGCGGACCTGTTCATTTTCCCCTGCTAAAGGGCTAAAACTAAACTACTTTAGTCTAAAGGGGGGAATGGGCTAAAATGTGGACAAATCTTTAGCCCCCAATATTGGTGCTAAAGAGGGCTAAAAGGTGGGCGAAACCTCCCCTAGGCGCGTGATACCCCTCCCCCTCCCCTGGCTTGCATGTTTTGTGTAATATTTGGGGGTAAATGAGTCATTTTTTAAAAAAAACTAAAATTTAGCCTATGAAAACAAACACCACAAGGACTAAAGTAAGGGCTAATATTTAGCTGCTAAAGTGTAGGGGCTAAAGTTTAGGTAGCACTCAATAGAAACGAACGGGAGTAACGTGTAGATAAATACAATTCTTTACTACTAAATTTTCATGAGGACAAAGGTGAGTATTGGACGAGGGACAAGGTGACCATGGGCCGCTGCCGATACGGCCTATACAATTCGCAGCCCTGCACGCAGCCCATACTAACTGAAGCTCTATGCTACCCATAGCTGCGGCCCATATCATCTGCAGGTCCGCTCTGCCTCCTAACCACGGCCCAGCCTGAAATGACGGAGATCAGTTGCTAGCCAGTGAGCAGCCCCTTATTATCGACTGGTTAATCTGTTCGTTGATGCACTGACATTCATCTCAGCACACGTGCACGAGGAAGTGTTTTGAGCATGCCAACACCAAGTCACGAGTCACGACCCCATCTCGACCGTAATTACCAACCCAGGTCGTTGCTTCTTACTACACGGAACCGAAAAGGAGTATTTCTCCTTTCGGCGATGATTGTAGTTGGTACACGGAACCGAAGCCTGGGAGTCGCAAATAGGGCTGGCAATAAAACTCGCAGCTCACAAGCTAGCTTAGCTTGGAGCAAACTCGACTCGACTCGGCTCAACTCGTTTCGATTTTTAACAAACTGAGTTAAGTTTTTAGCTCGTTAATTTTACGAGCCAATTCGAACCAGCTCATGAGCAGCTCACGAGTCAAAACGAGCTGCGTGATAATAAAAAAACTAGCCTAAGTCAATTCTTCTTTGCAAAAACTTAACCCACATATAAAGGTAGAATGCGTAATTAAAGACAGGTCATGACACCTGTTACGTTTCCACGTATGCATCTACGCACGCCAACGCCGCTGCCACTGTCGCTATTGGTAAAGGAGCACGCGCGATTACTGATCCGTCATCCTCCTTGAAGAAAACAGCATGTATTGTTTTTATTCGAATGCTTGTTTAAAACATTTGAGTTACTTGATTGATGGACATGTCTGAGTGATAATATATGCTATTTGCACTTGTGTTGTTGTTTTCTCCTTTAAATGGCTATTGAAAATGTGTTATTCATCTTTAGCTTGTTGAGCAGCTTGTGAGTATATAGAAACGAGTCGAGCTACGATTTTTGATCGTTTACCTTAATGAGCCAAGTTGAGGTAGCTCGATATTCTAACGAGTTAGAGTGAGTTGAGCCAAGCCGAGCCGAGTTGGCTCGGCAGCCGGCCCTAGTCGCAAACATTGCTATTGGCACGTTGATCCGTGCTCGCTTGGACGACCCCATCACACTAGCCGGACGGCCAGAGACGCCCGCTTCCTCCCGTCCTCCGGCCGTGCCACACCCGCCGTGCGCAGGCAACGCCGGTCCTGCCCAACGATTAGATTTACCAACGATCGAGTTTTTTCAGGCCCTGACGAATATCTGCATTTCTGTAATTCTGTTGGCTCGCGCCTTCAATGGGGACAATTTCTCAATGACCTGCCGCCGCCTGGGCGACTATTTTCCGCTGAAAGAAGCTGTCGCGAGAATTCAATGGGGTGCATTGGGCAGGTTAAAAGTACCGTCTTCTTCCCGTGTCGAAGCCGAACAGATATCCCAGTCTCCAACGCTCTCGGTCTGCCGCGACGACCCAGAATGTTAGAGGATCTTCAAAAGAACTCGTAAACTTGTTTTTAGGAGCAATCAAAAAATTATAAGGGGTAATTTGTCTTTCCTCCTCCAACAGTCCTTCTCTAAAAATGGATCAAAATGAATTTGATTGGGCCACATCAGAATTTAGGGCCATAAAAACATTAATTGTAGTAGAAGAAAAGAGATGAAGGCTCAAATTTTCCCCTGTTTGTAGCTACAAATGAGGGGAGTTTAGAGGCTATGGGAAAATTAGAAGTTGTTTTGAGTTTCTGTTGGAGATAATTTTTTGCATAAAATCTCAATAACTAAATTTAAAAGAGGTTTATTCGGCTCGATGCTCTTATTTGCCAGTGGCAGGAAGACTGACGCCACGAGTCTCCTGGTCTCCTCAGCACTGATGAATGAAGAAACCGCCGCTAGGTCCACCGGAAAGGAAAGAACCCATTTTTGTCATCTATCTCCTCGCGTTTGAGATTAACTGACTGACTACACGATGGCATTCACCAGCTTTGCTAATCTAAAAAGCTGGAGGATGGAGCGATTCTCCGAAGCAAGAGAGAAACCCGGCTGGCCGGCTGGCGCGCTCAATGCAGGATACGCGCTCAATGCAGGCAGCCGCGTGCCACGCCACCGAAGCCAACCACGAGTCACGCCCACGCAACGCGACAGGACGGCGGAGGAGGAGCAGCTACCGGCTGTTGCCTAGCCCCGCCGCTGCCGCCGCGGCGTGGAAGTGACCTGTGACCGCGACAGCGGCTGTGCCGCGCGCCGTGCCGCAGTGGCAAAAAAATCGCACGCATCCGCGATCCCGGCGTCGGAATGACGGGCCTGTCCCCGGGCGGCCGGGCGAGAAACGAGCGGGCGCGGGCGGGGCCAAGAGGGCAGTTTCGACCGCGACCGGATGGCCGCCTTGTCCCCGGTGCAAGAGGAGGGGGAGAGAGGGTACAGTGTAGCCACCTGACAAGCTACGCGCGGCAGGCCAAGGCAGTCTGACCGCTGCTGACGCCTGACACGCCCTCGCTGCCCGCGCTCTCGTTGACCATTCGACCACTCTTCCTTTGCCCCGCAACTCGTTTCACACGGGCAGCTACTTTTACTCCGGAGAGGAGGCTCCGGCCTTGGCTCGACTCGGTTGGACTTTGGCCATTTTCCGTTTTGTTGGGGCACCGTGCAGGAGTACTGATCTGAGGGAAATAACTCCATCTTTTGCTCAAAATTCACAGAATAAAGCTTCTTCATGGACACAAAAGTCCTGCGCGTCTTCAAATTCAGGCGTCCGGTCAGCTGCCAAATTTTGAAGTCCACCTCCTGGTTTAATTGTTGGTACATTAATTTTATTCCCTTGGAGAAAGAAACGTTCCCATCAAAATCACTCGTTGGATGAAGTATGATTGTTGAAAATGGTGTTAAGATATAGCCAATAAAAATATGGAAAAGAACCTCATGTTATGTTTCACTTTGCTGGTTCACAAACATGGAAAACAAAATAATTAATAACCAATAAGATAAAATCCACCTCATGACTCGCCTCTATAATACCCTATGCCTAAACAGAACCCATTAGTCCTTTGATTACTCCCTCGCAAAAAAAAAAAGTCCTTTGATTACTAAAATTTCAGTTCATTAGAAAAGAAAAGAAAAGCCAAGGGGAAATACAATTCAATCATTCTAAAGCAAAACAAGGGCGATAGACATTTAAAAACGACAGACAAATTAGACCCAAATGTTGGTACGGTTCCGCGACCGTACAATTGAATTTATTCATGATACTTGAATTTAAATTGTTTCTTGTCAAACTTTCACATTCTCATTGTACGCTCTATAGGCTTGTAGTACTTTTTATATTTTCAAAAGATGCACCATAGGCTTGTTTGGTTTGAGGGCATGGCATACGAAGCCAAAGCTAATTTTTTGTAATTTTGGTCACGGCCAAGCTAAAAATTTGGTCAACCAAACTAGGACGTTTTTTTCCCACCCAGATTTTTCATGATTTTATTATACGGAAAAGTTTGGGCGGTCAAAAGTTTAAGAACATACTACTGTACTACTAAAATTTGATTGCAAGGGGTGGAGTCCGATGGGTGCTGCTGCTAAGCCCTCGTGGCCTACTACAACAGAATAATTCATGCTACGCTTCAATAATCTTCAGTCTAAATGCCTTTTATTTAGCCTAACGCAAAATCATTTTGATTCAGATTAGCAGGTAGCACCTCTTTGCAAAATTTATAGCTCCGCCATGTAATCCAAACGAGGGCGAGAAATTTCTTGGAGTCAGGCGGTTAGGCCAGAGATTTGTCACTTGACTCCGTGGTGTACTGCTGTCGTCAATCAAACACGTCCGAACTCCCAACACGCTTGTACCAGAGCCTGTGCGCAGGCGGAGGCAAAGACCCAGGCACCAGGACTTGGACCATCCTCAGGCGAGGCAGTGCATCCGACCATGGATTGATGCATACTCCTTTCGTTTTTAAATTGTTGTCATTGATTTTTTTTTGTTATCTTTGACTATTCGTTTTATTCGAAAAAGTTTTAAAAATATCATATATTTTGTGATGATTTGTTTTATCTCTAAAGTAAATTTGAACCTAACTTATAATTTTGCATATTCGAACAACTATTTTAAATAAGACGAACGGTCAAATGTAAATAAAAAAGTCAACGGCGACAACAATTTAAAAACGGAGGAAGTATGTCACTTTGAACAGCTCGATCATTGAAACATAAACTGTACTCTGTACCAGTACTACTCCCGATCGAGAAACAGAAATGGAGCAGGGGTAAAGTAGTAAAAGCTGAGAACCGAAGGACTGGCCAGCAAAGTGAGCAGCAGTATCTCTGGCTTTTGGAGTTTCTGGCCTCATATGAGCTTTAAAACGCCCTTGTTCCTCTCCCCCAACTGTTCATTCCTTCACTTTAACTCCGTTCTTTTCTGTTCCATCCGGCCATTCACCTCCCTTTATTGAACCACCACCTACTTTTCCTCCGCACTTGAGGATTTCCCTCGGAAAGGAAGCAGCTTGGGGTTTTGTCTTGGCAAAGTGGCAACGACATTGGATTCGCGGCAGAGCGTAAGCGGGCAAATATCTCTTTTGATCCTCTTTTCGCTGGTTTTTCCCCTTGTTCCTCACGAGAAATTTTCTTGTTGTGTGAAGTGTGGCTGCGAGGCGGTAGCAGCAGCCATGGCGAGCAATGTGTGGGAGGCGGACAAGATGTGAGTTTTCTTTCCCTGCTCGTTCATGTTTTCTGGTTAGGGCCTCCGCGATCGAGCTGTTTTGATAAGCGATTATTGCTATTTTTCGTTGCGCCCTCACACTTCGGATGCCGTCTTCTTGATCGTTTGTTTCGTTTAGCTAGCCCTAGGGATGGTTGCAGATGCTTGGCATCTTGTTCAATTTCTCTTCTAATTTTTTGTTTTTCTGCTTCTTCTGCAAAAAGTTGCTTCCTTCCCCCCCCTTCCTTCTTGTTCTTCTTTCGCCCTTGCCGTTTTGTGTCTTGCTTCTTTCTTTGTTATTTGTTTCTTTGAGTAATTCCTGGGGATGCAAATATCTTTCCATTTTTATCATTATTTTTCTTTTCGTAAGTACATCAGTATACAATTTATCTTTCTTTGGGAAGAGTTCTGATTTCGTTAGCTTACATTTTTTTTACAAACAAACTTCCTTCTCTGTTCTCAAGATAATTTCTGCAGGTCACTTTCACTAACGTTTACCATGGTCATTGTTCGAGAAGCAGGTTAGATTCTTACATCTATGATTACTTGTTGAAGAGGAACCTGCAGAACACGGCCAAGGCATTTGAAGCCGAAGCCCAGGTGTCTTCAGCCCCTGTTTGTGAGTACTACAGCACAACCTAGTGTGATTGATTTTTTTTTTGAACTGGTGATCGAATTGCAGTATTGCTATGATAGCGTGGCATTAGTTTTCTGGTTTTTATCTTTCTCAATTAAGGACATCCATTTGATTTCATGAAGTAGGAGTATTACTTTTCAGTCAAACAGTAATTTAAGTCCCTAATAGAATTTTGACTTTTAGCTGAGACTCGAAAACAATTATATTATTACTAAATACCCTTAAGGGAGACATTGAAGGAACAGTGCTACTCCTTATTGTCATGCCTAACGTGATGGATGCAATTATGATTTTTCTGCACTTTGAAGAACACAGCTTAACTTCTACTTAATTGTGTCAATTTTTTTTTTCAATTTTGGAGCAGCGATTGATGCCCCAGGGGGCTTTCTCTTCGAGTGGTGGTCAGTTTTTTGGGACATCTTCATAGCAAGGACGAACGACAAGCATTCTGATGCTGCCACGTCTTACCTTGAGGTTCGTTACATCACATGCATGCTGATTATTAAATCTTCTCACTGGCGCTTGCTTGTAATCTCTTGCTGTAACTGGCTAACTAATATGGTGTTTGTATCTAATACTTTTGACGGGTAATGACATGTGTCCCTCTACTAGCCACTAATACAAGCACTGTAGTAAGATAAGAGTAAATATTTTCCTAGCTGATTAACATTCCCATACTAACTATAAAAGCCAAATTCAAGGAATGAAATTTTTATTGCTAATGCATTGAAAAACATAGGTGCAAGTCATTTTGGTGCTTGGTAGCATCTGCGACATGAACGTTTCATTTAGCTTGAAAGCACAAAAAGTTGTTTTTCATTTTGTATTTACAAAATTTATAAACTGCTTTGGTGCTGATAGACGATTAGTAGCCAATGTTCCGGTAAGCCTGTGGATTTGCTTCGTCCTAATAGCTTACTACTAGCCAGTCGAAGTTTATTAGTGCAAGCTGCTTATCTGGAACCACTTGTCATTACCATATCTCTGATGCAACGATTGTGCTTAATAACAAATATTGCTCCGTTTTTCTGGCCTTGAGTGCCCTTTGTGATGACATGCAAATTTGTGTGTATGTAGTCGATTAAAGCACGAGAGCAGACGCAGCTGCCACAGCAGCAGATACAGATGCAGCAACTACTCCTACAAAAGCGTGCGCAGCAGCAACAGCACCAAAATATGCAGCAGCAGTTGCTCCACCACCAGCAGCAGGAACATCTGCATCAGCATCGGCGCCAGCAGAAACAACAGCAGCATGACGAAAATGGGCAGTTTTCCACAAGTGACCAGGATATTTTGCTTGCTGCTGACTCTCCAAGAATACAAAATTCTGCACCTGCAGATTCTTTGTCATCAAAGATATATGAGGAAAGGATGAAGGTTCCTGCTCAGAGGGAAGCTTTGGATGAGGCGGCAAATAAGGTAATTTCTCAACTGCATTAGTATTACTTAATTACTTGAGGTACTGTGATATGAAATGGCATGTGTATTGATCCATATCAGTTTATGCTGCAGCAAAGGTTTACTGAGAGCAGTGGGCAGTTGCTTGATTCGAACCTAGCTTCTATGCTCAAGTCCGCTTCAGTATCGGCTCAGGCTTCAGGGTACTATCTAGTATCTACTTGTTTATATTCAGTAGCATTGCGTTTATATGTGGAGATTTCTAGTGCGCACTGTTCTCAAGGTTGATTTTCTTATCTTTCCAACTGTTATTAGGCAAATCGTCCATGGACCAGTTAGTGGAATATCAGGTTCGTTGCAGCAAGCGCAGGCCAGGAACCAACGGCTTCAGGGATCAGTGCAGGTTGAGATACCTGTTCCATGTATTATGCCCATATATGTATATTATTATGAATTATTGTTTAAGTCAAACTTGTATCAGGATACCAAGGCAGAAACAAATGTGGCTCTAAATCTGAGGACAATGGGAGATGGATCGTTAATTGGAGTTGGAGTACCAGGTATTTTCCCTTGAACTCCAATGTTATCTGATGCATCTGCTTTTACAACTCATTCCTATTGAACATTGAATCCAAAACACAAATTTCAGACACTTATTATGCAGTATTTTCCACGAAATTCCGTTGAGGTTATTATGAAATCAAAGGTGGAATTTGTTTTGGCAGGCTCTAATCAAGCAGGGAACAATTTGACCTTGAAAGGGTGGCCCCTTACGGTGAGAATTAGAGCCCCCCACCCACCCAACACACACGTGCAAAGTCATTCAGCCACAAGCATTGCAAGCTGTATACGAGAAACTGTCTTACCTTCTTGTTTGATCCTAACTGTTCAGGGTGTAGAACATCTTCGATCTGGGTTTCTCCAACACAAATCTTTTATGCAGTCTCCCCAACAGTTGCAACATCTTCAGTTCCTCACTCCGCAGCAGCAGCAAGTTCTGCTTCAGACACAGCAAAGTATGACATCTTCACATGGAGACATGGATAACAGAAGACTTCGGGTGCTTTTTGGCAGTCGAAACTTGGTTCCTGGGAGGGATAGTCAATCAAATTCATTCGCTGAAATTATTCCTAGCAGTGGACCATCATTGCAAAATATTGGTTCACCTATGCGCTGCATGGAGTCAGATATTTTGATGAAGGTACTTTTGCTAGTTGTTTTTAGTTTATTGCTTGTTGGTGCTTTATTTATGAGGATACATCACATATCAGTTGCTTGACGTTCACTTTTTCTACTCTAGTTTAGCTGATCCAAGTCCCTAATTCTTTTCTGTTGTCTATATGATGTGTATCACGTGTCCCCACAAGATAACATGGAATTAGTGAGCACTGAATAGTCATCACACTTCATTTGAATTTCTCAAGTAATAAGAAGGAAATGCTACATGTACGCTATTCTTCTTCCTGTTTCTCAAGTAATAAGACATACTGGTCATGAAGTTTAGGGTACACTTTGCATAATTGTTTCCTATTGAGCCTTGATTACGCAACATGTATTTCACGATTTTGTTGAACATCAAGCGAAAGCAAGCATGCTCTGTGCCAATAACAATATAATTGGCTTATCTTTTATAACTAGTAGCATACAAAAATCTATCGGATAAACCTGGTGTGAAATAGTAAGTATAGACTACTAGTCAATTTAGCAAATGTAGTGATAAATGGTGTACTATCCTAATTTATCTTCTCCGATTTTACTAATTCCTGAATTAGTAAAAGAACTCCTATTTTCTTTAAACCTTACTACGTCTTTTGCTTTGTGTAGAAGATAGCAGCTCTGCAGCAACACCAGCAAACGAGCAACCAGCAACAGCTTCTCCACCACCCATTGCTGACTCCTCTGGCACAAAACCCAAATGACCATACAGGCGAGCAGGGAAAAATGGTGGCTGGTACTGTTGCCGTGCAAGGAAATTTGTCTAACTCCTTTCATGGAAATGAACAGGTTGAGTCTTTTTTGTAAAATCCAGCATCGCGATCTTATGGCATCTATTCATTTGTCAAAATTGTGTCTCTAAATCATGAAACCTATGGTTTGCTATGTTCACAGTTTTCTAAGAAACGAAGTGGGCGAAAGCGCAAACAACATACCACGGCATCTGGTCCGGCCGATAGTTCCGGTACTGCAAATACTACTGGTCCTTCGCCCAGTTCATCACCCTCAACTCCTTATGCACATTCTCCTGAAGACACAGTTTCAACACCATCATTGCATCACAATGCTAGCTTATCCAAAGCTTTAGTTGTTTACGGTGCTGACGCCCCAGGGTCAATAGGATCTCCAACTAGCCAACTTGTAAGTTTCTCTTATGTATACCGTTTGGTTATGCAGATAGACTGTGACAGCTTGTAAAATGTCTATTGTATCACTGGGTCTTTTGCTCTTTTGATTATTGATTTGTGATGATTCTAACATCAGGTTCACATGGTGGATGATGACTGCCTGAAGGATAATATGTTCTTGCCACATGATGAAGTAGATGGAATAGATGCTGGTAGTCATTGTATCAATTCTGATAAAGGTTTGATCCTCTCCCCCATCTATTTAGTAATGCATTCTACTAACAGTTGAGTTACTGGTCAATTTAAATAAAAAGTATTGAAACATCTGTTTGTTTAGTTACTGCTTGTTTGTATTTCAGGATCCATCCTCCGAGAGATCTCTTCAGCTCGAGCAAGCACAAGCAGCGTTCTATGCTGCCACTTCTCCTCAGATGGAAAACTACTTGCTACTGGGGGTCATGATAAGAAGGTAAGCACATATGGTTCTGCTTTGTAAGCTATTCAGTGAGGTTGATATCAAGGTCGTGGAGCTTTTTTATTAAAATTTAATGTTAGTGCTATGTTGCATTATCGTGTTTCAACTTGCTATGCAGGTGGTCTTATGGGACACTGAAACTTTGAAACAAAAGTCAACATTAGAGGAACATTCTGCTTTGATAAGTGATGTACGCTTCAGCCCGTGCATTCCACGCATTGCCACCTCATCATTTGACAAAACTATTAGGGTTTGGGATGCCGATAAGGTATGCAGATATCATCGATCCAAGTTCTCGTACTTTCTTCCTGTCTCTGTGATTGTGTCTTCCACTGACTGGCAGAAGTTTGATTACCCTGCTCAATTAGCATTTATTAAAATAGTGCATTGCGATTTTTTACTTCTAGCTGTGGGTTGTTTCCTTGTATGCCTTGTATGTTGTACAATCTCTATCTCCGGGTTATCAAGAAATATATACATGTAGATGTAGTCATGCTTGCGCTACATAACTCTGCGAACCGATAATCAGTAATAAATGTCATTGCTCATTTACTTTTAGCTCAATGTTTTTGCCTTAACTTCTGTCGGAACTGCTTTGTATGTATGGTATACTTTGAATTTGTAATGAAAGTAGTAAGCAGCGCACATTCAAAAGGGTCTGGTTCATAAAGAAAATTGACCCACTTAGGAGGAAATAGGTGGCATTGTAAACCAGAAGAAATAGGCACCCTAATTTATGTTGTAGAGGACTCAACATGGATGATCTAGATGTACATCTACAACCTCAGCCTAATTTGGTGGCATTGTAAACAAGAAGAAATAGGCACCCTAATTTGCGTTGAAGAGGACTCAAACATGGGTGGTCTAGATGTTTGTTTACAACCTCAGCCAACTGAGCTAAGGTTCTAGTTTATGAAGGTTCACAACATCATGGGGCAATATGAATCATGCATGATAGTTCTAGAAAATTGGTTGCCTAAGAGATATCTGTCATAGTTCTTTTTTCAGTGTTATGCTGCAACAAAGAATATATGTGTTATGATGCCATTCAATTTCTGAGATATCGTGATTCCTTGGAATTGGCCTTTTGCAGCCTGATTATTCAGTTCGTACGTTCACTGGGCACTTTGCATCTGTTATGTCACTTGATTTCCACCCAATCAAGGATGACCTCATTTGTTCATGTGATGGGAATAATGAAATGCGATTCTGGAGCATCAATGATGGCAGAGTTGTCCGAATTGTTGAGGTTACTCCTCTTTGCTTACTTTGTATTCTGTCATTCTGTGATTTCCTCCTTTCTGCGAACATTCGTGCTTAGTGTTCCCATATTCAATACTTAGTGCCCCCATGTTCAATACTTCATCTTGTTTTGTTGTCAGCATGCACTACTAATATGCCTTGTGAATAACACGCTGTCAGAAGAGGTGAATTTTCAATAGGCAGAAAGCAGAGTCAGCAACTGATCTCAGATTGGACAGGTTAATCTTTTTTCTGATTTATTCAAGTTCATGCCTATGTAGGGAGGCTCCACCCAGCTGAGATTCCAACCACGTTTTGGAGGATATCTTGCAACAGCTTCTGATAATGTGGTCTCTATACTGGATGTGGAGACACAAGCTTGCGTGAGGAGATTTGAGGTTCGTATGGGATCATCTCTTGATTTCTACCCAAAATAATTACGGTGCAATCTTACTTTAGTTCACTATGTTGTTTGTTATGTTTACCAAATTTACAGTTCTCTTTGTGAGGTACCTTGGATCACAGTTTCTGTTTCTTGGCTTTGTCCTTTAATCAGTATTCATTTCTCCATTTGGTCACTATATTTTCACAAATGCTGAGGATAGATTGATTAAAGCAGTTATATTTTCTTGGAAAAATTGCAGGGCCACACAAAGCATGTTGATGCACTGTGCTGGGACCCATCTGGTGAATGTGTTGTATCAGTTAGCGAAGACGCAGCTAACATATGGTCTTTGAAAATGGGGAATGAGGAGCGCCCCGTGCATGAGCTCAGATGCACTGGTAGCAAGTTTAGTTCGTGTGCTTTCCACCCTACATATCCATCTTTGCTTATCATTGGTGGTTATCAGGCAAGTCTCTTTTCATAGATTAAGGCCATATTCTAATAAGTGACACTAATAAGTTTCACAAATATTCATGTGATTGGCTATTTATCATGATTTTCATTCTCGGTATATTCCTTATGGGCGGTGCTTTTGCAGTATCTTTCGCTGTGGGACCTGTCAGAGAACAGGACGATGACAATCTCAGCGCATGACGGTCTGATCACATCCCTGGCGGCGTCGAGCTCCGGCATGGTTGCTTCAACAGGCCATGACAAGCATGTGAAGCTGTGGGGTTCTCCGCTTCCGATCGCCGCGTGTTCTAATCGTTGACCTAGTAGGATGGAAGCGACTTTTGACTTTTTGACAACATCAGCTTCCTGCTGCTGCTCAGCTGTGCTGATGGTTGTGTAGCACTCCGGATGAGATTCCCGAACTGCCTGACTGAACACATGGCGGTGAAGTAACGTATTTTGGTAACCCTGGAGAAGTGGTTTAGCTCTAGCTTTTGTATAGGACCCTAGAAACGGGTGTACTTAATGTGTATGATGTATGCCTGCTGCCAGGTTGATACTGCAACCTAATATCTGAAATGACCATGATCTGAAAGTTTACTGCTGGATCTTTGCTCCGGGTGAAGAATGTGTACTTAATGTGTATGATGTATGCCTGCTGCCAGGTTGATACTGCAACCTAATATCTGAAATGACCATGATCTGAAAGTTTACTGCTGGATCTTTGCTCCGGGTGAAGAATGTGTACTTAATGTGTATGATGTATGCCTGCTGCCAGGTTGATACTGCAACCTAATATCTGAAATGACCATGATCTGAAAGTTTACTGCTGGATCTTTGCTCCGGGTGAAGAATGTGTTTTTTTCGTTTTCCCGTGAACAATTAAATTAATATGCTTATGGCGAGATGAAGATGGGCTGCGTCACAAATTAATATGCGATTGTATTCTAGTACTATCGTACTACCAATGCTTCATGGCTAGGAAAAAGAATGTACAGCATCCCCAACTTGGAAGAAAGGAATCATTGCTCTTCTTATGAAGGTGCAGACTTCGAGCTAGAATTCCTGTTTGTCGGTAGAATTGGCAATCGTCGGGTTCAGTTGGATGAGACCGTGATTGCAGAACGAGCAACTCGATCCCCGTCATGCAAGTTCTGCAGGCTTGTTTGCAATGCTTGCGTCGAATCATTTTCGTCATCTGGAAATTTCTTGTAGGTAAGATGGCTACTCCTTAGATCCTAGATGGTCAAGATCAGATAAGTTGGCTCCTTGCTATTTTAAAAAAAATTGGTCGATTTTTAACCATGCTGTCACGTTGAGAATTGTTGCCAGTGCCAATTGAAAATTGTATTCAGGATAACTTTATTGAGATTTAGATTTCGCTATTGAGATCAAATTGAACGTGGACTGTAACATAATATTTCTGTTATTAAGCTGGAGGGAGTAACTATCCGTGATAGGTGCCTTTTGGAAGAAGCATTCTTAGCCGGCATCAAACGAACCTTGTGAAATTCCTGTGATTCTAATGGCAAAAATTAAAAAAAAAACCTTAGTTCTGGTGTCCTCTTTGGGATCGTTGGGACTTCACGCGAAGAAAATTGACGCTGATACTACGAACATAAGGAGTTTGGTGTTTGAAAGAAAGAAAGTTTGAACTCACATTAGCAAATTAAAAGAAGTTTGAGTATTTTGCAAAATAAGAAACCCAACTCTGCTCAAACAGAGGCCGGCCGAATACCTGGGTTTACTTACCCAGACAAGCTTTCCTACTCAACTTCCGATCCCTCCTAATCTAATCGCCTTCCTCCTCCATCGTCTCGCCGTCTCCACCACCAAAACCCTAGGCGCAACCCTCCTTCGCCGCCGTCCGTCGCCGCCGGCGGCCATGGATCTCCTCCGCTCGCACCTCCACAAGGTCCGCATCCCGGAGCCAACGAACCGCATCCACAAGGACGAGTGCTGCGTCTCCTTCGACACCCCGGTATCTAGTCAAGTCCCCTCCTGTTCCTCCTCCGCGCCGCCTCGATTTTCTAGGGTTAGGGCTTAACTCGAGCTGGCTTTGTGATTGCGCGTGCGCAGAGGTCGGAGGGCGGTTTGTATGTGGACATGAGCTCTTTCCTGGGGTTCGGGAGGGAGCATGTGGAGTGGAACTACGAGAAGACGGGGAATCCCGTGTACCTCCACATCGTGCAGCGCAGGAAGCCGGAGGCCGACGAAGCGGATCGCCCGCTGAAGAAGCCCACCCTCCTCGCCATAGGTATGTGCTGTTTTTTATTTCTGGAGGGAAGGCAGTCTGCCCACCTTTGATGAACTCAACAGTTCATATTGTATAGAGTTTAGAAAAATGGGGATGGTATATATGATTGCACCGCATTCCACTTCTGTAAAATTCAGGTGCGAATTATCTGTATCCTAGGAAAAATTGCCATTGCTTCTGTTAAGGCTTATTTAACATGCTGTTTGAGCAGTGGTCAAAAGAGTGGTTTATTTCTGGCCTATCACGAAATGTGTTAATTGATCCGTAGTTTCACCAAATTAGATGATAATGCCATACCATATTGTCATTCGATTTGTTGCATCTTGCCCCTGTTGTGTTAAAAGTTTGTTGTACGGCATTTTACTTGTTCCTGTTATCTAAAAATGTAGACTGTGACACAACATATAGTGTATGACTGTTACATTGATCGGTTGCTGATTCTATGATAGTATTAGTGGTTAGCGCATGTAATCTATGCTACTATAATATAACAGGGTTAAAGTGCTCCTCAGGACTGTACTTGCCTTCCCTATGTTCCCATGCTTGCAGATAGTAGAATGCATGTCTAACCACTTCTGTCAAGTTTTTATGTTTATGAATCCTATCATCCCTGTTAACAAGTTTTCCACCACTTACAGGTGTGGATGGAGGCTTTTCTGATCAAGAACCTGAATATGATGAGACCTATGAAATTGTCATCTTACCAGAATTTATTTCTCTTCCATTCCCATCAGTTGATTTACCAGAGAAGGTATTATTTACTGTTTATGCAAAGACTGAAGTTGTTATATCCTTTATAATTTATTATGTACCATTAACTGCAGGTTAGGCTTGCCGTGGATAAAGTTATACTTGCTGAAAGCGCTGATAGAAAACAACAACTGGCTGCTTGGGTTGCTGACAAGAAAAAAATTAGTGCGTATGCTATGGATCTCCAGCAACTAGACAATGGTGTTATTGTACCTCCTACTGGATGGAAGTGTTGCAAATGTGATAAAACTGAGAATCTCTGGTTGAATTTAACTGATGGTATGATCCTCTGTGGGAGAAAGCTTTGGGATGGAAGCGGAGGCAATAATCATGCCATTGAACACTACCAAGAGACTAAATACCCTTTGGCAGTGAAGCTTGGAACGATTACTGCTGATTTGGAAGCAGCAGGTAATTGTACACCTGAACTTTTGCATTTTGGGACATCCTTCATTTTGTTAGTTTTAAGAAAATTTGATTGTTCATGGTGTCTAAGAATGCATTGTCCCCCCCCCCCCCCCCCCCCCCCCCCCCCCCCCTTCCTCCTCCTCCTCCTCTCTCTCTCAAAAGCATCCGCTTTGGTTGGAGATATTTGTCCAAATAGGATTTTCGGATGCCAGTAGACAGTAACATATTTATAATTAGACTGCCACTAGTTACAAAGCCTACAGTTGACCTTTTCAAATATTCAGATACCAGCAACTGGCCACTGTTTACAAATTATTATTGCCTCAAGTTACAAAGCTTCATTGCTGGAAACAAACAGTTGTGTAATATACTTTTGAACATCTTGGATAGCATAAAAAATCATGTGGGTAGAATACTTTCATAACTTCATAATGATATGGCTGTCAAAATTATTTTTGGAAACACTAGTGATGTATAAGAGCACAAATTTTGCTCTCTTGCTGTTTGTGAAAATTACCTATTCATACCTTATTTTCTGCGACAGCTCAGACGTTTTCTCATATCCGGAAGATGATAGTGTTGAGGATCCACTGCTAGCTCAGCACTTATCTCATTTTGGTATTGATTTTTCTTCTCTCCAAAAGGTAAGCGTTATAATTTTAATTTGTAATCATTCATCTATGATAATTTAGTAGACTTTCGTTGTGTTAAAACATTGCAGCAGAATCTGATATTTGTATTTCTTCATGCTGATAGATATGCTATGACACTTTTAGATTAGGCTCCATGATCATGTCACATTTTAGCTTTATATTATTGGACGCTTTAATTAGTGAAGATCTTGATCTCATGGCTGCTTGCATGATTGAACCTTTTTATGCATGAAAAACTCAAGAGGATGTCTAGTACTGTATTTACTTGATTATGAATATGTGCAGTTGCCTTAGGTGTTACTTGAACAGTAGTGTAAGAAATAACTAACGGTGAATTGAATATGTTTCTACATACTTATGAAGGCAAAACCATATTTTTGGCTACATCGTTTATTTTTTGGGTGTTATGTTATTTGAATTGGTTTCTTTTTTTCTTGCAGACCGAGATGACTACTGCTGAGAGAGAACTTGATTGCAACACAAATTATGACTGGAACAGAATACAAGAAAGTGGAAAAGATGCTGAACTTCTGTTTGGACCTGGATATACTGGCCTTGTAAATCTGGGGAATAGGTAGCATTCTTTACTTCTCTATGTCTATCATATCATGTTATTCTTGTAATTTATTGTAATACTCTGTTATTTCTTCCCCTTTTACAGTTGTTATATGGCTTCAATAATGCAAGTCATGTTTTCAACTCATCCTTTTATTTCAAGGTTGGTCTTCTTTCTCAAATTTTTGTTTATCCAGTGTTGCATTTGTTTTCCCTTCACCTAACGAAGCTCTTCCCTTTCTTTCAGATACTTCGAGAAGCAGAGTCTGAAAGCTGCATTTGCAACTGCACCTGCTGAACCAACATTGGACCTAAACATGCAAATGTAAGTTGATGGCTACTCATGCATTGGTGTTTGTCTATTTACGCGTGTGGTATATTTGTTGTCAGACCTACTAATATTAGTTATCTTACCTTTGAATTGTAAATAATTTTTTACGACAACATGTTAATCTCATTTTTGGATCATTTGTTCCATATGCTGAACACATATTGGCCTGACTAAATTGCTTTACCACGACAAATTGCATTGCCACCCTAAATCAGGTTTCGGTGAGCCCATCCTTTTTCTGATGCCATAAAGGAAACACAGCCTAGGAACATTAGTACTTTGTAAATATTATATTATAAACAATGATGAACTATAGCATATATCATACTTCACAGAAAAAGTCTACATCTCTCTGGTTTAGTAATTTTTTGCTGAATCCAATGCCTCAATATATATGATATCTGAAAAATTGTCGCTGTTGTGCAATGTGTTAGTTATTGCACTTTGCATGCTGTAACTTCAATTTGACAGAGGCATATTGTTTTTTTAATTATTTTATTTTTCATGGTAGAGCTAATGTACTTCTTCATTTTATATTTTGCTCATAGTCTTGGCCTTTTTTTCCTAATATAGGACGAAACTAGGGCATGGTTTGCTCTCTGGTAAATATTCTACACCAACTAAGGAGGTAAGATTTCATTTTACCTTGATTTGCTGTTATGTTATCACTTATTGATATCCTTTGCTATTCTGGTATTCTAAGTTTCACCATTGTAGTCTGATAGTCCATTCTGGTGTAAACTGTGATGTTTCTTCATTCTTTGTTAAGTGCCATTGAAACATCTGGTGGTGTTCATTTGGAACATCCCAACTGTTCTGTAGAACTGCTGGATGTCTAAATGCAATGAAACATTGACATATTTTGTTGTGTTTTTCTCCTAAGTTTTCTGTTCATTTTGATAGGGGCAGGAAGGAATACGTCCTCGCATGTTTAAGACAGTTATTGCTGCAAACCATTCTGAATTTTCCAGTATGAGGCAACAGGTAAGCACTTTCTTTTGCAACCTTGATAACTATGGAGAAAGTTTTTATGCTGATTAAGAATTTTTCTTTTTTATATTATTTTTTAGTCAACCATATTCTTCGGCGTGAAATTATTGTACTAACATCTGTTTTATTAATCCAGGATGCCCTCGACTTCTTCCTACATCTTATTGACCGAGTTGAGCAGGCAAACCCTGGAAATCATGAGTTGAATCCCTTTACAGGTTTCAAGTTCATTGTTGAAGAGCGGGTTCAATGCCCTTCTGGGAAAGTTTCTTACAACAAACGTTCTGACTACATGCTTTCGTTGGGCATACCATTGCATGAAGCGATCAATAAAGGTAGATTTAAAACATTCAAACCTCTGCCATATATAACTTAATGTATGATAGGTCCTTGACACTTTTTTTTCATGCAGATGAGCTAGAAGCCTTTAATGAGAAAAAAACTGCAATGGATTTGGATGGAAAGGAAGTGTAAGGCATCCAATCATTTATAGTTTATGCAGTGCCTATTGAGGGCTAGCTTATGGATTACTCTTTCTTCCTAATAGGTCTACGGAAGAAATTGTGAGGCCTAGAGTTCCACTAGAGGCATGCTTAGCAAGTTTTTCAGGCCCCGAAGAAATTCCTGATTTTTACAGCACTGCATTAAATTCGAAGACGACTGCAACCAAGTAAGCTCTATAACTTTTAAAGGACATATAAGACTAAGTTCTCATTTAAACTGCATTATGTTGTCTTTGATAATTTGTCATCAGATTTTAGTATTCAAGTTCTTAACCAACATCTGACGTAGGTGTTCATCAGTGACTAAATCTTAGTCTCATTTACATTAACTTTGACCCGGTCAGCATCCGGTTTAGTCAGTTCCCCAAAAGCAATGTAAATGTGTAGCACTTCAGCTGTTGAACATTAACACCTAATACCAAGCAAAACTAGCTCAAATAAGTTCCATGATGCACACCCCAATGCTGCAATTCACAACTTATTGCGAAGATTGATGCACTGCTTATTATTCTGGAATTGTGGACAACCCTTCGTTATTCTTTGTTGATTGATATTCACAACTTTGTGTTTGTTTTGTTTCCTTGTGTTGAATGATGTTGAAGAACCATGTTTTTACATTTAATGTGCATAATTGTAAGAAAGAACATTATGTGCAGGACTGCAGGCTTTGAAACATTTCCTGATTACTTGGTGCTGCACATGCGTAAGTTTGTAATGGAAGCTGGCTGGGTGCCAAAGAAACTAGGTAATTCTGCCTTGTCATCATTTATGTGCACATGCATGCTGCAGGATGAAACAAAGCTTGTGAACTTTATTAGAGATTGATTCAATAGTTCCTTCGGAACAACTCATGTCTGGTGTCGTGTCGTGTTTCATGCTATTTTGAACGATTAATCCATCTTAATCTCGTCCTTATTTAACTCAGGAAATTGTCTGAATTAGGAATCGGCGACCTTTCTGTACACTACCTATACACATGTAGAAACTGACATTTTGTAAACAATTTAATGGTGTAATGTGTTCCTGAAGAATGATTTTTAAGTAAACTCATCAAAGGGTCGGCAATATCTTGTTCTATATGTTTGTAGGCTAGGACATGTAATTTCCTGTTTATTTTCTGAGATTTAATAAGCAAGCAGTACTGCATCCTTGTTGACATTGTACTTAGGTGATTAAACTAATTTCCTCCATACTTTGCACATCATGGTTCTTACAGTTTATATCTGTTTCAGATGTTTACATAGATGTGCCTGATACAATTGATATCTCGCACATGCGCAGTAAAGGTGTACAGCCTGGGGAAGAAATGCTACCAGGAGGAGGTTAGACTGTTATTGATTAGATTTTTTTTTCCTTAACTTGCTTTCGTCCAACTTTTATGACTTTGCAATGTGCTTTTCAGCTTCTGGCAACAACAATGCTGATCCGGCTCTTCCTGTTGCTAACGAGGATATTGTATCCCAGCTTGCAAGCATGGGGTTCAATTATCTTCATTGTCAGAAAGCTGCGATTAACACATCAAACACTGGAGTTGAGGAGGCAATGAATTGGCTACTCTCACACATGGATGATCCAGGTTGGTATGCTAATGCAATTATTTTGCAAATAGTTGTGACGTTGTTTCTTTTATGAAATATATAATCATATAAATTGTAGATGTGTCAGAAAACTGTTCTCTTTCTAAGCATTATTTGGTGATGCAGATATAGATGATCCAATATCAAAAGATTCTCGAGGTTCTGAACAATCAGTTGATGAATCAAGTGTCCAAACTCTAGTGTCATTTGGGTTTCAGGAAGATGTTGCCATAAAGGCCCTGAAAGCTTCTGTAAGATTCTCTTTTATGATTTATTCTTAATAGATATGTTGGCATCATTTAGAAAGCTTGTGTTTGCCTGTCTGCTCCCTTCACAAATTTGCATTATTGTTGGACTGTTCTGTTTTGACACTATTGTTGTGTATGTTAGGGTGGTAATATCGAGAAAGCTACCGACTGGATTTTCAGCAATCCCCAAGCATCGAGCTCGGCATCTGCTGATTCTTCAACTAGCAATGTAAAAGCTGATGACGAGGACATACCGGATGGAAGTGGCAGTAAGTTTCGCTAATCCTTTCGTGTAGACCTTTGTGATGGTGAAATAATAAGATTATTCAACTATAATGTCAAATGAGTAATGATTCTTTGTTATATTTTAATATGATGTCTGCAATGAACAATATGCTATCTGCTCTGCAGAGAATCTGTTCACATTAAATATTAGGGTTGTTTTACACATTGGTTGACCTTTTGAAAGGTTAATTTCTTATTGGAAACTAATGTTTAAATATTCTTTAATTTATGTTCATAATCAACATATAATTCTGATTAGTTATAATATTTGGATTGAATGTTCTCCTTTGTTTCCCAAGTATAAACATAGTTCGTGACGTTCTTTGAAAGGCCTAAACAAAATTTATCTGGAGCCATACTTAAAACAAAATTTTCCAAGCTCTTAGAATTGGTGCCTTTAACTGAAGTTCACGTCTCTAGTGACTGTGGTTTAAATGTTCATCGGATGGCCAATATTTGCTAACAATAACAATGTTTTATGTTATTGCAGAATACAAGCTGATGGCATTTGTGAGCCACATGGGCACCTCTACCCACTGCGGCCACTATGTCGCCCATGTCCTCAAAGACGGGAGGTGGGCAATCTTCAACGACAGCAAGGTTGCTGCATCTGTTGACCTGCCCAAGGATATGGGCTACCTCTATTTCTTTCAGAGGATAAGCGGCTAGGCACATCACAGACAAAACACCGCTTGACTGAAGTCATACATAGTTAATGCACACACATCATGAAAATATTGGCGGACTGTAGAATGCTGCCATGTGATTCTGAGTTGATTGTTTTGTTGCATTCTACGATGTTCATTAAACTGATCAGCTGGGATATTACTTTGTTACTGAGACAATATAGAGCGGCACCTCCGATCACACATGTGTTGGTTCCTATGGTGAATGTTCTTGCAGTGGTGATGGTACCTAGTTTACCTTCTGATGGATTGGGAATCAATTGAATGTCAGCGTTTGTTTAATCAATTTAGGCGCCTAGGAGCAAGGGCACTAGGGTATCGTGGATTGGCTGGTCAAGCCATTGTGGATGCTTAAGAAAGAGCATTGGGATGCTTTTTGGAATGGTTAGTAGCAGGGATGTTTTTCTGGAACAGTTCGCTTCAACTTGTGGGTTGCAAATTGTGCGAACAAATAGAGATAACAAAAAGAAAACTTTGCGCATTGTGCGAACTAGTAGCGGACACAAGAAAAATGAGCCCGCCTTCATAATTTGATTGGCGCAATTTGCCCAGAGCCTCCTCGATTGCGTGGAGGATGAAATGAGATTAGGCGCCAAAACTGGGCGAAAATACCCGCCAAAAGCAGTCAAAAGTGAATGAATCGAACCGCTTCTTCCTCTTCGATCATCTCCCCACCAAGATGGAGGGCCTCCACGGAGCGGCGGACTCGGATCAGGCGGCGGAGAAATCCAACTCGGCACCGCAGAGCCCGATCCCCGGTGCAATCCCTGGGCTTCAGAGGCACCATTACCGGCGCAAGGTCCTACCCCTTCGCGGCGTACCCGAGCGCCAACGCCTCTCCTGGGGCTGCAGCCAGGCAGTTTTTTGTGCCTCCTGGCGCTGCCGCCCGCCCCGAGGCAATTCCAGGCGGCGTGTCCGGCGGTGCTGGCCCCCTCGCTCGTGGAGAAGGCAAGAGACGGGCTACTACTCATCAGGTGAGGTGTGGAATTCCTGGAAGTGGTTCATTTGCGTGCTGTGCTGGGCGTAATTCGTTGTGACAACTGACGCGTAGGCGTAGCTAGCTGAAAATTGGATCTAGTGGTGACTGACAAGATTCAGCAGTGTAACGAGCTAGCTGAATCATGAATGATCTTGTGAAGACACTTTGAGATAGTGTGGAAAACTCTCTAGTTTTGTATTCTGTTAATGTCAAACTGAAACCCCAGTGATGCGTTGTGTTGGCATGTGCTGAGATGTAAAGACTTGGTAATTGCTTTCAATAAAAGCAGGCAAAAAGTTTTTTCTAAAAAAAAATGATCTTGCGCAGATGTCGCGTTCAAAAGTTCACTGATCAAGCTGTAACGAACTGCCTCATGTATGCAAACCGAAATCCTCCGTTTGAGTTCATGGGTTAATGAATCAGAGTTAGACTATCATGGATATTGCCCTATCTTTTTTAACCGTCACTTGTCTATTCTGCACTTATATCACCTGAGCGCGCTGGCCTTTTGAGGTTTCATGTGGCAGGGTGCTCTGTTTTATTTGTTTCCTTTTTTTTAAAAAAAAAACTCAGAGGTTAACTGGTAGGTTTATTTATCAGTTCATTTTGTACTGTATATTGGATTGCAGCTACACTGAGATCCTAATATTGCCTACATTATTCAGGGACACGGAGAATGGAAGAAGCTAAAGGGTGGTCCACCAGTGCGTGAGAAGGAACAACATATTGTAGTGGATGGTTCTGGTTTTGCTGGTGAACAAGTTGGTGCAAGTGATGTAGGGCATGGTGAGGAGGCTAGTGAAGGAACTGAAGGAGAAGATGAACAAGGTGGTGCTGGAGATGTAGGACAGGGTGAAGAGGCTAGTGAAGGAACTGAAGGAGAAGATGAACAAGCTGGTGCTGGAGATGTAGGACAAGGCGAAGATGAACAAGTTAGTGAAGGTTCTGAAGGAGAAGATGAACAAGCTGGTGAAGGAACCGAAGGAGAAGATGAACAAGTTAGTGAAGGTTCGGCTTCATTGACGAGTGGCGGTTGGAACGATACTGCTACTAGCTCATGGAAGGGAAGACAGGACCCCATGATTAAGATTATGGAGGACATACTGGAGACACTGAAGGCCAACAGTGCTGTAGCAAATAAGTTTATGCTTGGTGAATTCATGAGAGAATCCATTAAGAAAGTGATGGCCTTGGCTGTGGACTGTGGGGCGGCTCAAGGATCTATAGAGCATTTCATGGCCATGAAGCTTTTTGTTAAAGCTGGGTACCGTGATATGTTCCTCACCATGACCAAAGAAGGGCGACTAGGTTGGTTGAAGAGGTGGTGTCAGGAGGAAGGCTTGCTGGAGGCCTAACATTTGCCTGTCTAAATTTATTTGATGTAGCCTAGTGTTACCTGTGTGAAACATGCACCCCATATATCTAGATGGTGCCAATTGTAAGACATTTGGGAGGACATCGCCAATTGGGCACAAGTGGAATGCTTCAAACCTGCAGCTTGGCAACAACCGGCCACCATTGCAGACTGGTTCCACAGCATCACGCCCTCAGCGAGCCCGGAGCGGGCCAAAGGGATACGCAGCTTGATCATCCTGACCATCTGGAAGATATGGCGAGAAAGAAATGACCGTGTGTTTTGCAGAGGTCAAAAGCTAAAGCAGAGAATTCTTACTGAACTGAAAGATGAAGCAGCCTTATTTCGCACCCGCACAAATTAGTTGTACCACTAGTTAGCGAGTAATCCGCTTAATGGTTGGCCGGTTTAGCCCATGCTCCTAAACTTGGCCTGGTTGTAGCATCAATGGTGCAAAAACTCCTTTTCTTCTTATGAATATATATGCCGGACAATGTTCCGGATCTTTTGAAAAAAAAAATCTATATGGTATCAGTCTTTTGACATGGAAAACTGCAAACCAAGATTTCTACAATGCAGGGGTACCAAACATCATGCGCGATTGCTTCCGCTGAGCCAATACTCTTGGCTGCTGTAGCTGCAGCTGAAGCGATCGCATTCTTTTTTTTTTTTTGAGAAATTACACAGTACAACTCAGACACTCACAACGCACGCACACTCACCCCTATGAACGTACATACGCAAACCCTACCCCTATGAGCATCTTCGAAGACTGAGCCGGCAAATTCTTCAGATTCCCGAAGTCACCACTGGCGCCTCGCTGTCGACGGCCACGTCGCCTACCGCTGAAAGCACAAATGCCGTTAAATCCTAGAAAATTCGCTCCCACCGGGAGTCGAACCCAGGACCTCAAAGGTGTTACTCGGATGCCTTAACCGTTAGGCCAAGACCCCTTTCACCTGAAGCGATCGCATTCGCACCCATCTTTTTACAATTGCTTAATCTGCAATCCTGTTTTTTTACAATCTGAGGGTGAAAGAAACATGCCCATATTAATTGCCAGTTTGTCACAAACGCTAGATACAGATTGTTTGAGTTTGGTCATGGCTCTGATTCTAAAGAGATCTGGGACATACGTACTAGCGCAATGCTACGTGAGTCACATGTATTGTATAGAGTGACTTGATAAATAAAAGGGGGGGGGGGGGGGGGGGGGGGGGGGGGGGGGGGTGGGTGGAAGTGAAAGGTGAAAGATGCAAAGAAAAGAAATCACGTACAGCGAGCAATTCGAGCCCGGTCGAGACGTCATGCGCCTCGTGCCAGTAGGGTGCGCCGAGCCGAATCTACCCGTCTCAATTCAATTTGATCGCGTAACCAGAACCAAAACCTCCCGCGGCTGATCAAGTGCAGCAGCATGCGAACCAACAATGCAATGCACCGCGTCAAGACTGACGGATCACATGCATGCGTCTCCGTGTCTCATGGATAAGATGTGACCTCTGACCGGCTGGTCGGCCGTGGCCACCGCACCTTAGCCGGAAACGGCAAGCGCTCGTCAGCAGTTGGTTGCCTTCCTCCAAGTTCTGCAAGGTGCAACACCTAGGCTAGAACCTACTCTACATGCTTTGCTTTATATACTCATAATTTGCTTTGCATCTCATCTTCATCGCCGGCGACATGCTCAGCCTCCTGTCCCTCCTCATAGGAGGAGCCGAGCAACATCGTCTCTGCTGCTCCATCATCGATCGACCACAGCTTAATAATTGCCGCTTAATCATGTCAGTCACCACTAAATCCATGTTTCAGCGACGTATAGGAAAGCAAACTGCGATGGTGCCTTGTGTGGTGCAAAGTTTTGCATTCAGTCGCTCCATGGTATCAAATATATCATGCATATATTCGCCAATGGTGTGCCCATCTCTTCTATATTTTCAGGCAAGTAGTCTGCATGTGTCCAACCTTTTCCATTATCGAAAAAATAGTGCGTGTATGATCATTCCAAAAAACAAAGAGAAAGTGGAAAATGTGCACATGGAACATTTCAGATAGCTTTCTTTTTAGTGAGCTTTTGATTGGCAGGAGGTGAGCAAGAACTTAGCTGAAAACGTGGAGCCCAAAGACTCTCAGTGTTGCTGACCCTAGCCCTCCTGTTTTAGAAGAAACTTTCCGGCTCTGCGTTTCCACACACATCGTTTAGCAAAGGGCACCAGCTGTTTTGCACTTCACG
This sequence comes from Eragrostis curvula, assembly GCA_007726485.1. Lineage (NCBI taxonomy): Eukaryota > Viridiplantae > Streptophyta > Magnoliopsida > Poales > Poaceae > Eragrostis > Eragrostis curvula. Next base: position 9,712,513 of record RWGY01000026.1, on the reverse strand, counting down.
AAGTTGCTCCATCCACCTGTTTTGTTCCGTGTGCAGCTCGAGATCATCTCATCGATCTACATTCTAGAAGAGGGCAGAGATCAAGCAAACTAAAGAAGCATGCATGGCCTCCGCCTCTCGGCTCCCTGTTGATGACTCCACTTTTTCACGACTCACTTGCTGTTCCGCCGGCGGAGGGCTCCGTACGTGACCCCGCTGCTGATCAATTGTGCAGCATGTGAACTTAGCAATTGACACTACCGATTAAGTCTTGTGCGATGATCCAGTACACCGCGTCAACCCTGATGACGGATCACATGCATAACTGCCGATACATCAGGGACGAGGAGATGTGACCTCTGACCGGCTGGTCGGCCATGGCCACTGCACCTTAGCCGGAAACGGCAAGCGCTCGTCAGCAGAAGGCCGCGGTTGCTTTCCTTCATCCAACTCCAAGTTTTGCAAGGCAACACCTAGTAGCATGCATGGAGCTGCCTGCTTTACTTTGCATCAATAGGCGACATTCTGCAACCGCCAAGAGAACCAAGCTGCATCCACCAGTCAATCGTGTGTGTGTGTGTGTGGGTGTATGTCGATGATGAACGAGCGAGAGGTTGATCGACACGTGGGCCACGTGGCAGGTTGTGTGTGTGGGGTCTCTCTCACATTGCTCACTCGATCGGCTGGCTACTACTACTGTCCTATATTATGAGCAAAGCCACAGGCCGCAGCTCTCATCTCTGACCATCTCCACCGACGAGGCACCCAACTCTCAAGTACTGACACAGTAGTAGCTAGACCATCAGCAGGCTAGCTACATCTCAAAGCTCCGATCCAGGAAGGAAGGAAGGAAGCGCGGCTCCGATCCGGCAGCCGGTAATCCTTTTCAGCTTCATCCCCCGGTCCCTGATCTTCTCCATGTAGATGTAGTCATTACCAATCCTTGATTTTATTCCTCCTGCTGCGTTAACTATGAACATTCGGTCGTCAAAGATAGTTTGGAATTAGTACTTAGCGAGATTATTATATAGTGCTAGATATTTGAATTTTCATCATCGGAAACAAAGTGTGACCCCTTGCATGCTGTTCATTGATCCCCCCTCCTTGCAGCAGGCTAGGAGATCAGAGCCATGGACGAGAAGGTGGTCATCATCGAGGTTCCTGCTCCGTTGGACATGGAGAAGAAGACGGCTGCGTCAGTCAAGGAGATCTCCAAGTTCCCGTTGCCGGTGAAGTCGTCCTCGTCCAACCAGAAGAAGCCTGGGTTCCGGATGCCGCTTCTGTCAGTACGGGTGGTCTTGGGGTGGGCGTTCCTCAACGCCCTCGCCGTGGCCCTTACCTTGGGCACCATAGCTGTCATCGTCAATGCCAACATCACCATCCCCTCGTCTATCAAGGTACTACAAGTAACGCTCCCCTGAATTTTTTTTTCCTCATTGGTGATCATCGATCGGTGCATGAATAAAACCATCAATGTAATGCAACCTTTCTTTGTGGCTTCGCTTTACACATGCAGACGTCCAAGTTCTTCCAGGGCCCCGAGCTGACGCCCGCTCAGACAGCTGATGTGGATTTCCTCTGGGAGGCGTACCTGTGGTCCACCCTGCCCGAGGGGGTCGCCGCCACGGTGGGTCTGCTGCTCCCGCGCCGCTACGCCAGAGGCCGCTGGTCCCTCGCCTTCCTCGCCATTGTCTCTGTCACCGTCGCGCACTGCATGAACGCCAGGGCGGTCTCCGTCTACATCGCCGCCAACACGGGAGGCATCAGCTGGGGAACAATCCTGCTGGGCTGTGCGGCCGTCCTCTACCTCGTGCTCGACCTGCTCGGACTCCTCTCCCTCCTCATCGGAGGACCGGAGAAGATCGAGTAACGACATCATCTCGTCTGTCTCTGCTGCTCCGAGATCCATGACCTGGAGCTTAATAACTTTGTTAGTGCTTGTTGCTGCCTTAATTAATTAGCTTGTGAGGTACTGATGGATGATGGTTAATTATGATCGATGGCATGGCAGATCAGTACTAGTATGTATTAGCAGTGTGATGGATCGACCATATACGTGCTTTTGCATGCAGTAAGTGTGGGACAATATCTAAGTACTAGTTATGTGTGTAGAATAAGTGTGGTAGATTAGCTAGATTGTGCTCGCTCTGAGATACATTGATGGATGATCTAGGTACTTGAGGATCGTTGATGCGACTTTCGTTATGCATGCTCAGCTGCATATATATACTACTCAGCAGATCAATTTGAGATAATTATGCATACATTGAGATTCCATTAAGAGCATACACTGAGATGGCAGAATCATAGTGAAATGCTTTTCTGAAAACGGTGAACATCCATTCAATATTTTTTTCTCCCCTTAAAAAAACTTGATAGTAAAAGCATGCTGCCCGAAAAGATTCTGCTGGCTGCCTGTGAACCATCATCGGCCACACCTGGCCGCATTCTCTTTAGCTTGTCCATTCTCTTTGAAGTAATTAACACGCTGTTCCATCGATCCATGCATCTAAATGATCGATCGCTACTCCTTTCGTACGTCCTTTTCTGTTCATCATTCTCCGATCGTCTCCGTGCGCGCGCGAGCGCGTGGTGCGCATGTGATCCCGCTACTGCTGATCAAGTGCAGCATGCAGTAGACGAACCAAGAATGCAATGGACACACCGCGGGTCACACGAATGCATGCGTCTCTGTTCGATACACCATGCATCGGGAATGAGATGTTGACGCCTGACCGGCTGGCCGGCCGCGCGGTCCGCATACCTTTTGCCGGAAACGGCAAGCTCGTCAGTCAGCAGGCAGGCCGGTTGCTTCCTGCCTCTTTACTTTGCCTTGCATCTCTCCCTAGCTAGCTAGCTCCCTCTTTTCTTTTACTGATTGATATATAAGCAGCAGCCGCTCATCGGTCGACACGTCAAAAGTACTGTATGCCCAAGGGCGAGCTATGGATCAATCGACACGTGGCGGCTAGTGGGGGCCACTGTCCACTGACACACGCCCCCTCGCGTTCTTGGATCGATCGGCTGGGTAATTGTCAGCAAACCACGCACACAGCTTCTTCATCTGTTCGATCAGACGCGGCTCCCAGCTCAAGTGATAGTAGTAGACCAGCAGACCAGCTAAACTAGCTCCAAGATCCGTCAAGGGGCTCCGATCCGGCATCGGGTAATTGTTGAGTCATCCCCTTGCAGCTCCCCTCCCCATTCCATATGCTCTGATCCATGTTGATCCCCTCCTTGCACCGCAGCAGGGCCAAGAAGGAGGAAGGAGAGAGCCATGGACGAGAAGGTCATCGACGTTCCAGCTCGGTCGCTGGACAAGAAGACGACGAAGAAGAAGGCAGCTGGATTCAAGACGGACAAGTCTGGGTTCCCGACGATGTCAGTCAAGGAGGTCTTCAAGTGGGCGCTTGTCACCGCCTCCTTCGTGGCCGTTGCCTTTGGCGTCACCGCCGCCGTGGCTATTGCCAACATCCCCGTCCCCTGCAGCCTGCAGGTACCTAATTAATCGACTACTTGTTACATTACTTGTCAAATTCCTCCTTGAATCTTGATCATCAATAAAATGGTTATGCACGCTGGTGTACGTACGTTGCAGACCTCGAAGATCCTTCAGTGCCCCGACCTGACGCCCGCGCAAGACGTGGCAGTGGAATCCTACGGGGAGGGGTTTCTCTGGCTCACCGTGCCCCAGGCCACCGCTGCCACGGTGGGGCTGCTGCTCCCGCGCCGCCACGCCCGAAGCCGCTGGTCCCTCGCCTTCCTCGCCATCGTCTCTGCCACCGTCGCTCACTACACGTTCGGTAGGATGATCCACATCTTCGTCGCTGCCAACCCGGGAGACGTCGGCTTCAAGATCCTGGCCGGCTTCGGCATGACCGCCTTTCTTGGGGGCGACCTGCTCAGCCTACTCTCCCTCGTCATCGGAGGACCCGAGTAACATCGTCTCTACTCCATCCTGCTGGCCGGGAGCTAGCTAGATCCATGATGGATCGATCACTGCTAAAATAATAACTTACTGCAGTTTGCTCTAATTTGCTGCGATGTTACGTAACTAGATATACTATTGGTTGTTGCCACCTAAATTAGCTTGTGATGGATGATGCTGAATTGCTGATGATGACCGCTGAGTAGTAGTAGTGTTTGATGGTTCGACTATGTTTTGCCTTTGCACGCATGCGTGCGTACTCCTGCTGTGATGAACTCAGCTATCTAATCTAAATATTTATCTTCTGTGCATGTGTGTAATGATGGTACATAGTAGTATATTATTTAACATTCTGTTTTCGAATAATGTAGTATATTTAGCAGGTGTGTCAACACTCAGATATATTGATTGACCAATCTATGTCTTTGATGCCTTTATCATGCGAGTTCCATTATGTATAGGTGTGATGAGCTCATAACTTTCCTGGCAAACACCGACCAAAGTTTGGCACTGTTGATACAGAAAAAATGGCATTCGTGGTAATGCTGGATGTAATAAAGATAACATTACCACGATTGTTGAGAGCTTCCAAGTTAAGTGAGTACAGTTCAACAAGCTGTCAAGGAAAATAAAAATAACATTGCGTATCATAATGTTTCAATCGCAGCAAAGGAATCACAAATCTCAAGAAAACGATACGAAAGCAGAGTCTCGGTCTTAGTTTCCTGAAAGAAAAAAAAAACCAGTTTTTGGTTGTGTTATATATTGTGGCATACAATTGATACAGGTAATTTTCGTATTCAGCTGTAACTAAGAGCCTGGAAAGTAGAATATATAGATGGTGAAGAAATAGCTATCACTATCACTGACGAATAAACAGAGTTTAATACTGGACCTACTGGTGTTGAGCTCAGCTTGTTGTGCATGCATGCTGTGGAACGATTGCAGTTAGCTAGTGGGCCAAGTAAATAAACAGTACTTGAAACGATTGAGACGTGTCGGTCACAAGCTGAGATCTCTTCATCACTTTCACAATTTTCCAACTGGTGCATGCCTTTGAAGAAGAATCGATCTTTAAATATCTCGCCTGTAGAAGAATGTCTCTACATCATACGTTCGTTCGTTCAGCAATCCACGTGACGTCTGACCATGGCCAGAACACTACCTTAGCCGGAAACGGCAATTTCGTTCCCCAGGCAAGTTGCATTCAAGTTGCATGGTAACAGCAGCTAGCAGCTATACCTGCTTTGCTTTGCATCTCCTTCCCTCTCTTTTCTTTTCTTTTGTCTGCAAGAGAGCCAAGTTGCAAGACGAGCATGAGCGAAAGATGGGTCGACATGGCAGGCGGGTTGTAGGGGCCGCATGCTCTCTCGCTTGCATGTTTTAATTACATTGATTGGCTGGTTACTAGTGTGCTCGCTCTGAGATACACTGATTGATGATCTAGGTCGTACTTGAGGATCATTGATACGACTTTCGTCATACATACTGAGCTGCATATACTATAATCCAGCAGATTAATTTGATGTTGCTTGAAACTAATAACATTGCAGGTGAGATAATAATGCATACGTTGAGATTCACATTATCTGTAAAAAAATGCATACATTGAGATGGCAGAGGCATAATGAAATACTTTTCTGAAAATGTTAAAAATCCATTATTCAAGAATTTTTTTCCTTAAAAAATGATAGTAAGAGCATGCAGCCTGAAACATTCTGCTGGCTGGCTGTGAACCATCACCAGCCACACTTGGCTGCATTCTCTTTAAGGTGATTCATTCACAACACGCTGTTCCATCCATGCATCTATGGTCGACCCGTTTGCTGGTAACTCATTATTAATCGATCTCTACTCATTGTCCTTTTCAAATCATCATCCTCCGACCGTCTCTAGTCTCTACGCGTGAGTGCATGGTGTGATCCCGCTGCTGCTGATCAAGTACAGCCATAGGCGAACCAACAATATTGCAATGAACACCGGGTCAAGACTCACGGATCACATGTATGCACTGCACGCGTCTGCGTTCGATACATCAGGGATGAGATGTGACGCCTGACCGACCGGCTGGCCCGCGGCGCGGCCAGCACGCCTTTGCCGGAAACGGCAAGCTCGTCAGCCACCAGGCCGGTTGCTTCCTGCCTCTTTACATTGATTGCTTTGCACCTTTCCCTAGCTAGCTCTCTCACTTTCTTTTACTGAGTTTTCTTTTTGCGAAGCTTTGCTTTTACTTATTGATAGAATTTCTAACAACGAAACAAACAAGAGAACTTATAAGCAGCAGCCGCCCATCGATCGACACGTCAAATGTACGGCATGCCCAAGGCCAGTGGCCACTGACACACGCTCCCTGATGTTCTTGGGTCGATCGGCTGGCTACTTATTGTCAGCAAACCACACAGGCAGCTCTTCTCCTTGTTCATCTCATCGATCAGACGAGGGCACCCAACTCAAGTGCTAGTAGTAGACCAGCAGAGCAGGTAAGCTAGCTCCAAGATCCGTCGAGGAAGCGCGCGCGGCTCCGATCCGGCAGCCGGTAATTGTTGAGTCCTCTGCTCCCCTCCCCATTCCATATCCCCCCGGCCCTAATAATCTGATTCATGTGTTGATCGATCCCCTCCCTGCACTGCAGCAGGCCAGGAAGGAGGAAGGAGAGAGAGCCATGGGCGAGATGGTCAAGCAGGCTCTGTTGCCGGCGACTGCTTCCAAGAAGGACAAGCAGTCTTGGTTTCCGCCGATGCTGGTGTGGTCAGTTCCTGAGGTCTTGAAGTGGGTGCTCCGCACCGCCATCGTCGCGGCGGTGGCCGTGGGCATCAGTGATGTCACCCCCACCCCCTGCAGCCAGGTAATCAACTGATCCAAGCATGCTGGAATTTCTGCTCCTCCTCCTCCTCCTCTTCCGTTACACATCATCATCACATCAATATATGCTATATATGCACGCAGACATCCAAGTTCTTTCAGTGCCCCAACCTGACGCCCGAGCAAGCTGTGGAGGCGAACTTCTTCATGGACGGGTTCTTGTGGATCACCATGCCCCAGGCGGCGGCCGCAGTGGTGGGGCTGCTCCTCCCACACCGCTGCGCCCGGAGCCGCTGGTACCTCGCCTTCCTCGCCATCGTCTCCGCCACCGTCTCCCACTACATGGTGGCCAGGGGCTCCTTCGTCTTCATCGCCGCCAACCCCGGGGACATCGCGTACGACATCCTGACCGGCGGGGGAAGCGTCTACTTGCTCACGGCGGACCTGCTCGCCATCCTCTCCCTCCTCGTCGGAGGAGCCGAGTAACATATTAGGATCGTCTCAGCTGCTCCGATCCATCATCATCACCTTAATAACTTAATTAGTTTGCTGCTATATTGATAATTAGAACTTGTCGTTACTAGCTTCATTCTGTTAGTTAGATCTTGCTCATCATGAGCGATCGAGGTACTGATGATTGATGATGATGGCCGACTAGTATAGTATGTACATGCCGCAGAGTGATGGATGGACTACAAGCCAGTGCTTACTCTTGTGATCTGAACTCTTCTATCTAATTATTTATCTTATTATTATAATTATGTGTGTACCTCGTAATAATGCTACATACTCGTAATGAGCGATCGATGCTGTGCATTTCATCAATTCGTATACTATGCCCACGAGCGGCCGACTGCAGACATCGTTTTCTGCTGGCAATGGCATCCTCTGATAGTCTAGTCTCTCGCTCGGCGATGAACAAAAACAGCTGCTCAGGCTCACGGGTGTTGTTGGTCCTGGCCCGCATGAGTCATGACCCTGCTTTACTCTTCCTCTCCCTCCGATCCCTCTCTCAGAGAGTGCAGCTACCTGCTCTGCTCTTGCCTGTGACTAGTTCACGAGCCACGCACATCGATCCGTGCTATCACAGCTTAATTGATAACCTCAATAATGATAGCTCCCTACTAGTTATGTTATTTGTGCTTGTTGCTACATAGATTAACTTGCTCGATCTCATGTGTGGTACTATTGGGTGATGCTGATCGAGTTATGATGCAAGGAATTCATGTGTGATGCAAGGGAATGAATGCTACATGAATGATTAGCATGAGTCTTTTTTTATGCGTGTGTGCAATCATGATCATGCATGCATCATCTCCTCAATCTAGTATGAGACAAACAAACCAAGATTCATTTTTTTTCTCTATAAATGAATCTTAATTCATCTAATGTTTTTATACAAATGAGCTGTTGAATTAACACTTTTTGTGTACTCTCTCCGAATTCTGGGTTTGATCAAAGTCAAATTGCTTTAATTTTGACTCTTAATAACCAAAAATTAATAGCACTTGATTATATATAAATGATGATTTAGATTCGTCACGAAAGAAACTATACTAATATATAACTTTTTATATTTAAAACATTTTATTTTTATATATATTGTAAGTCAAATTTAATGATGTTTGTCAGTCAAGGTAGTAGCTAATAAACGCATGTGTAGTGTAAGATCGTCTCTTAGCTAGGCATCATATATTATGATGGATCAATATATGAAGAGAACCACGATGTGTTATCCTTATTGTCATCGTTTAGTTGTCTTTATGTCTCCGCTGCAGACGCTTCCACTATCTTAAATTGACTCTGATGCAAACTTAAACATTAAGACCTCGGATTTTATTGTAAATGATTTTGTTTTATCTATTTTATGTATGCCTGTGATGTGAACTATTTGTGCTCGCTTTGTCAAGTCTTTCGGGATTGTCTCGTGTTGGGACGGATGACACGGGTTCTCGTGGAGAAGGCAAGATTGGTAAATTGATTGGTTTTATCGGAAAGCTGACACCAAAATCGAAAAATTCAGCCGTATAAACAAATCAAATTGAATTTTGACTCGGCGGCGGAGCAGACGCGGCCTGGCGGCACGCCTGGCTGGCAGGCGAACAGAGCGAGCTTGGCTGGCGGACGGTTGTGGCTCGGCGACAGACGGAGTGACGCGGCGAGCACGTAGAAGGTGCACGAACTGGGCGTGGCGGATGGCGGCGCACAGCCGGAGGCGGACGAGGCGCAGCGGTGGTTCATTTTTCTTTCTTTTTCCTTTTTTTTCTCCCTTTATTTTTCAACTTTTTTGGTCGGCCAAACAAATTAATTTTTGAGCTCTTGTTGAACCGTTCGGCTTCATTTTGCGTTTAGTTTTTTTTCATATTATGTTTTTTCCCCAAGTTCCTTCAAAATTTAGAACTGAAAATCATTGAATCATCGTAACCAGACCGGATCTGTTTTTCGGTAACCACGCCACGAAAACCAGGCCGGGTTTGAACGGTTTGGTAAACCTCGCTGTAGAGGGGGGAAACGGGATTAGGCGCCAAAATGGGGCGAAAATATACCCGCCAAAAGAAGTCAAGTGATTGATCACCAATCCCCCCCCCCCCCCCCCCCCCCCCCCCCCCCCCCCGCGGCGTCCTCCTCGATCTCCCAAACCACTCGCTCCTTGCTCGCGCTCTCCCCCCAATTCTAGAAACCCTAGCGCCGCCTCCCCAAGATGGAGGGCCTCCGCAGCGGAGGAATCCAACTCGGCGCCGCAAAGCCCGACCCCCGCCGCAAGGTCGTCCCCAAGAGCCGCCGTCCTGGGTGGTGCTGCGCTGACATACTCGAGCGCAGGCTCCCTGGGCTTCGGGGGCGCCATCACCGGTGCAAGGTCCTACACCGGCTCGGCGTACCCGAGCGCCAACGCCTCTGTTGGGGCTGCCGCCCGTCCCGACGCACATCCAGGCGGCACGTCCGGCGGTGCTGGCCCCTTCGCTCATGGAGAAGGCAAGAGGAGGGCTACAACTGATCAGGTGAGATTTCTGGAATTCCTGGAAATGGTTCATTCGCGTGCTGTGCTGGGCGTAATACGTTGTGACAACCGACGCGTAGTTAACTGAAAATTTGATTTAGTGGTGACTGGCAAGATTCAGTAGTGTAACGAGCTAGCTGATTGTCTGGAATTCCTGGAATGGTTTATCTGCTTGTTGTGTTGGGCGTAATTCATTTTAGCAACCGAGGTCTAGTTAGTTGAAACATGGATCTAGTGGTGACGGACAGGATTCAGTAGTGTAACGAATTTGCTGAATGATTTGCAGATGTTGCGTCATCTTTAAACGTTTACTGATCAATCTGTAACGAACAACCTCATGTAGGCTTACCGAAATCATCTGTTTGTTGAACCACCTCAGGATGGCTATTGTCCTTCTTTGTAAACTGCCACTTGTCCATGCTCTAATCTAAAAGTCTTTGTATTGCCCTTATATCACCTGAGCATGATGGCCTTTCGAGTTTGCATGTTGCAGGATGCTCTGTTTTATTTTTTTATTCAAAGGTTACTGGTAGTTCGTTTATCAGTCCATTCTGATATTGTATTGCCACTATATTGAGATCCTAATATTAGTATATTACCTACGTTATTCAGGAACATGGAGAATGGAAGAAGCTAAAGGGTGATCCACCATTGCGTGAGAAGAAACACATTGTAGTGGATTGTTCTGCTCCTTGTTTTGCTGGTAAACAAGTTGGTGCTGGAGATGTGGGACAAGGTGATGAGGCTAGTGAAGGAGCTGAAGGAGAAGATGAACAAGTTGGTGCCGGAGATGTTGGACAAGGTAAAGAGGCCAGCGAAGGAGCTGAAGGAGAAGATGAACAAGTTGGTGCCAGAGATGTTGGACTAGGTGAAGAGGCTAGTGAAGGAACTGAAGGAGAAAATGAACAAGTTAGTGAAGGTTCGACTTCATTGACGAGTGGCAGTTGGAGCGATACTGATACTAGCTCATGGAAGGGTAGACTGGACCCCATGGCTATGATCAGAAGCAATTCTTGCTTGGCTGTGGCGGCAGCGGCTGCTGTCTGCTACTCTCATGAGTACAGTGCAAACAGTACTGAACAGCAGGCCATGATTAAGATTATGGAGGGTTTATTGGAGACACTGAGGGCCAACTGTGAAGTAGCAAATAAGTTTATGCGTGGTGGAGAGAATCCATTAAGAAAGTGATGGCCTTGGTTGTGGACTGTGGGGCAGCCGAAGGAACTACGGAGCATTTCATGGCTACCAAGCTTTTTGTTAAAGAAGGGCACCGTGCTGTGTTCCTCTGCATGACAACCAAAGAAGAGCGACTCAGCTGGTTGAGGAGGTGGTGTCGGATGAAAGGCTTGCTGGAGGCCTAATATTCGCTTGTCTATGTTCATTTGATGTAGCCTAGTGTTATCTGTATAAAACATGCACCCCTAGAACACCAGTCTTTTGGCATGGAAAAAAACCAATCCTTCTGCTATTCAGGGGTACCAAACAGCATCAGCTGTTACAGTTGCATAATCTACCTTTCTGGGTTTTTTCCCCCCAGAAGTTGGGCGTGAAACAAACATTTCCCTTGTGTCCAGTTTGTCAGTGATGGTAGATACAGGTGCTGTCTGTTCTCTTGGCTGTTGCTACAAAGTTATTTTGGACACAGTAAACGGCGCCTTGCTACGTGCATATCACTTGAGATATCCTGTGGATATCCGCTCCAACGCTGCCGCAGGTTCGAGGCTGCCGGCGGCAAGCCCTTCACGACCAAGAGGTTCAGCGCCCTCATGTACCTGTCGGCTGTCGGTGCCATACTTCCTCGCGCTCGCCCTGCGGCGCTGCGCTGTGCAGGACCACCGCCCTCGAGGAGTGAGGCCGGCGAGAAATGATATAATTGGGTAAAGAAAGGAAGATGGATACTCAAGAATAACAGTGCCGTACCAGCCTCTTGTAGTGGTGGTACACGGCGACGGTGTAGCCGATCGAGTAACCCAGCCATGAGAGCACAGCGCCGAGCCAGAAGACAGAGATGGCGATCATCTCGATATGGAGTACATCAGAGAGCGTGATGGCCGTGAGAAGACCTATCATCAAGGCGGCATAGAGCACGCACATATTTTCGGTCGAGACGAGTGAGCCATGCATGCAGCAGCCACCCGTCCACCACCCACGTCCACAAGAAGAGGCACGCGCACGCCGTGAGGGACAGCGCCACGAAACGGCCTCCCCGGCGTCGCCTTCAGCGCAGCGCCACGACACCCACGCCGCCTGCGCGGCGCATGCACTCCAGCGTGGCGACGCGCAGCGCCGGGACGAAGAGGAGCTCGGTCACCTCGTCGATGTTGTTGAGAGAGCCGACGACCTTCTCCTTGTTTCCCTCGACGGCGCCGGCGGCCCGCTCGGCGAGCGCGTAGCCGCACGGAGCGGCGGCCCAGAGCGTGCCGAGGTACAAGACCACCGGGACGCCAGCAGCGGGAGGTACGAAACGCGCACAGCGATGTCGACGGCCGCGCGCAGCGTCACCTTCAGCGGCCGTCCAGCAGAGCAGGTACGCGCACGCGAGGAGTGAGGCCGTCGAGCAGAGCAGGTACGCGCACGCGAGGAGTGTATTCAGAAGGCGTCTTCACAGCCGGGATCGGCACTGTGACTCGTCCGGCACAAGAGGTGGGAACGGATACATGCGTGCGTGTGCAGCCGAGCCCAACTTTATAATTGGTTGGGTGTGAGTTGTGGGCCCTAGATGTCAGGAGATAGTAGAGAGAGGATTACATGAATGGAGAGAAATTTGTACTGGAGAGGTATTCGAAAACTCGGATTCACTGACCGAGAGCAAAGTTGCTCTTGTGGTTCCTGCCTGTCTTCTTCCTTGAATGTTGCCTCTCTGTTCTAGATCCCTATCAGGTTCCTAAAGGAGGGCTCAACTAAAACTCTAGGCAAAGCGGGGAGTTGAGTCGACAATACTCAGCTCTAGGGTAAGAGATGAGCAGCAGGTTGAGAGCTAAAAGAATAGTTGAGATTTTGAGTTCAATAATATTTTTCTTGGGTCTTAATATTTTTCATTCTTTTTGTGCTTTATGGTTAGTTTGAGTTCTATCACAAAACTAAAGGGTCTACCATAATCATTGACGATGGGATATAAAGGGTTTAGGTTTTACCAGTGACATGCAAGGAAATGTATACCTACAAAAAAGATTAGAATTGTAACTCCGTGTTTCCTGGTACGGCAGAAGTCATTATGAGCCAACCCATCAGCCATAACCTTAGTTAAACAAGAAACAAAAATCTATTTCAACCACAAGAAATTCCATGAGCCTGCACGAACGTCCACATCGCAATATTTTTGTAGGAAAACAATCTTAAAACACACAGTATCATCTTGAAGCATCCATTCTTTCAACTGATAAATAATGTAAATTCAAAATCGGTCGGGATTGTTTTTGTTCTTTTAGAACAGTGTGAATTGCTTCACGTGGTCTCGCAGTTTTATCTTGAGGGTTGCTTTGGCCTGCAGGAACATGTCACCAATCACCATCGACTAGAAATTTCGGAGAAGAGTTTGAGCAAAGCACAATTGTGGTGAAGACTGACGAAATGCAGAAGCGGTAGGGCCCTGCTTGATTTCAGAGAAGAGTTTGAGCTGAACCTTTGGGCGCTGATGCAAAAGCGGCCTTTATTATTTTTTCCATCCAAAAAAGCACAATTGGGGCGAAGCCTGACCAAATGCAGAAGCCTACGTACATCCTGCTTGGTTTCGGACAAGAGTATTTGTGCTTTGCTCGCCTACATCGCCTCATCGTGGAGCTGAACCTTTCTTTGAGGCCACGTGTTCTCGCAGTCTCGCACAGTTGAACTAGAGTTTTCTTTCTAAGGAAAAAACACAGTTAGGATCCTTGCAAGCAGGATCGTGGCTTTCCTTTTTACTGTTTCATTACCTTAGCTGTAAATGTTCCTTCCTAGTATATATCCTACTACTTCATTTGGAAATCCAGATGCGGATACCGATACAGATTCTCTTCTTTGCCGCGCAGTCAGCCCGGGCATCACATTGCAGTATGGAGTAAAACTCTGTTCTCGCGCCGTCCCAAGTTCCCAACATCGCCGGCAGATACGTACGTGCAAGTAAAGACCATGGCCCGCAAGGCCGAGCCGCCCGGCGCGATGGCGCAGGTGCGGCGATGGGTGTTCGCCAACATCATCGCCAAGTCGTGGGTCCTCCTTGTGCCGCTTCTCGGGCCGTACTCGCCGCGGCGCCTTTTGCAGAACTACGTCAAGCTCTTCCTCCGGCGCCACGCGCGGCCGCTGCTCGCCGCCGTCGACCCTTACCTGAGCTGAGCCTCGACATCTCGGAGAAGCCCGCCTCGTCCTCGTCGTCGTACTACTCGCGGTACGAGTCCGCGGCGAGGCGCGACACCACCTTCGAGGAGGTGAAGGCGTACCTGAGCGGCGCGTGCGCGCAGGGCGCGCGCGAGCTCCACGCCGAGGGCGCCGAGGACGGCCGCGGGCTCGTCATCAGCATGCGCGACGGCCAGGACGTCGCCGACGAGTTCCGCGGCGTCACGTTCTGGTGGTCGTCCGTGGCGGAGGACCAAACGCAGGAGCAGCAGGGGAATGGTGGTGGGAAGCACCGCCGGTGCCAGCGCCTCACGTTCCACCAGCGCCACCGCCGGCTCGTGATCGACGAGTACCTGCCGCACGTCCGCCGGCTAGGCCGCGAGATCCTCTTCCGCAACCGCCGACGCAGGCTGTACACTAACAACAGGCTCGCCTCCTACTCGTACGTGATCGAAAAACATTTTTTGTTTTCTTGCTTATTGATTCGTCATTTATTTATTTATTTATTTATTTATTTTCGCATTGGTGATGAATTGAACCAGTCGCGTCGAGGACGCGTGGAGCTACGTGGACTTCGACCACCCGACGACGTTTGAGACGCTGGCCATGGACCCGGCCAAAAAGAAGGAGATCATGGACGACCTCGACGCGTTCCGGAAGAACAGGGACTTCTACCGGCGCACCGGCAAGCCGTGGAAGCGCGGGTACCTGCTCTACGGCCCGCCGGGCACGGGCAAGTCCACCATGATCGCGGCCATGGCCAACCACCTCAACTACGACATCTACGACGTCGAGCTCACCGTGGTCAGCAACAACAACGACCTCCGCAAGCTCCTCATCCAAACCACCAGCAAGTCCGTCATCGTCATCGAGGACATCGACTGCTCGCTGGACCTCACCGGCGACCGCAAGGCCAAGAAGAAGGAAAAGAAGAAGGATAGGCTCCCGTACTACGCTGACGACAGGAGCAGCAGCAAGGTGACGCTGTCCGGCGGCCGGGTAGTACAAGGCCATCCTCTCGTCCGGACTCCGGCCTGCTCAACTTCATCGACGGGCTGTGGTCGGCGGCGAGTGGATCGTCGTGTTCACCACCAACCACGTCGGCGCGCTCGACCCGGCGCTCGTCCGGCGAGGCAGGATGGACATGCACATCGAGATGTCCTACTGCGGCTTCGAGGCGTTCAAGACGTTGGCCAAGAACTACCTCGGCGTCGACTCGCCGCACCCGCTGTTCGCCGCCGTCGAGGAGCAGCTGCGGGAGGTGGACGTCACGCCGGCCGACGTCGCCGAGTGCCTCATGACGGCGAAGCGTGCCGGATACGGGGAGGATTCCAGCCTCGAGTACTTGGTGGAGGAGCTGAAGAAGATGAAGAGGAAGAAAGCGAAAGCCACGGCAGCAGCTGCGGAGGCCAATAAGGACAATGATCAAGATGACTAGAAAGAAGGTTCAGACTATATTCAGAAGAATCTTAGGAGTGCTCGACAAGAGTTGATTAATTCTTGACTCATGCTTACATGGAAGTTATTTTTTATTCTTTGTTTTGGATGAAGCTCATAGTTACATAGTTGAACTTTCAAGGATGGCAAATAATTAAGATTCCAGTGTACTTGGATGAGATGCAGAGAAGGCAAACTAAACATTGAGCGAGTAAACATTATTCGTTACAACTTTCAGACTTTTGAATCTCTCTGAAGCCATCACATTATCAGATCACACAAAGCTCATAGTTAATTACTGCCCACGCTCTAGTACAGAGAGTCGTGCTGCTTCATAGATGAATCTAGTATAGTACACCAAAGTTGACAGCTGCGGCGAGGAAATAACGAGGGCACCATGCATTAGCGTTAATGAATGAAGCACGGTGATGCCATGTGCTTATGAGTATGTCACATTATGAAGCAATACCAACGAAATGCTGAAGCTAAATTAAATTAACATAAACATACACGAATTAGTGCAGCAAGGTGATGCGATGTGCTCATGACAGTATATTCTTTTTGACGAAACTCATGACATTATATTATTAGCGATTTAGGGCCTTTTTTTAGGCCTTCTTCAATGGCTTCTCCAGCGACTTCACGTGATTCTCAACCGAAAAAGGTGCTTTCTCATGCGCTTCTCTTTAAGAGAAATGAGGAAGCCACACCCAAAAAATAGGTGAAGCAGAAAGCATGAAAAGGTAGCTTCACCTGCTTCTTTCTCCAACAAGACTTTCTTTTTACATATTTGTCTCTCAAAATAAGGAAAAGCTACTGGTGATGCCGTTCTGCCGAACGTTTTAAGCAAAGCCACTGGCATAGCTAGCACAAGTATTTTTCAAAAAAGCCAAAGCCGTAGCCGAAGCCAGCACAACCACAACACTATCAAAAAATCCCTTAGAGTTCTAAATATTTTTCTTTCACTGATCAGTCGATTACCATCTATGACCCACATGGGAACTAACTCACAATCTAGGACTGACAAAGGGCCAAGATGACAATCACTGGGCCAGGGAGGCGGGACGGCCGGCCAGCTTCGCGTAGGGTGGCGAAAGAGGCCACTGCATTGGTGACGACCCGTCATCGGCGACTTCACGTCTAGATTTCTTCGTCTGCAGGAGGGTTTGGTTGGACCAACGGACTCGAAGGCTTGATCACAAGAGAGACGTTAGCAGAATCAACATTCAAAGGTGGAAGTGTTTCAGAACACAGTCCCAATATGGATGCTATGAATCCTGCTTTCTTTTCTTTTAATTAGCCCTTACCTGACAACACTTAGGTGAGCCGATACAAATAGGTCTAAGAGCATCTAAAAGAACAAAAAAAAAAAAGCAAACATCAACTTGCTCAACACCTAAATGACTTCTATGATGTCAATTTTACCTGTTATCCTTCCTACTTCCGTAAACCAATCGCTTATGGAATTATGCGCTATTACCAGAATACTTGTTCTTCATATCTGGACTTCTCATCTTTGAACTCTCTAAAAAACCAAGATCACGCTTTATCTTTATTTCCTGGTCTCTTTCCCCCTTTG
The DNA here is from genome assembly GCA_007726485.1 of Eragrostis curvula. Lineage (NCBI taxonomy): Eukaryota > Viridiplantae > Streptophyta > Magnoliopsida > Poales > Poaceae > Eragrostis > Eragrostis curvula. The sequence continues at coordinate 9,695,479 of RWGY01000026.1, read as the reverse complement.
ATCCCGATCTCTTAAGCATTTTCTTAAACAATAACATGAACACGACACTGAGATGAACACAAGCGTCCGAGTCCTGAAAAATGAGGCTAACAACCTCAAACGAAAAAAAAAAATGAAGGAGCCAAAGCAAGATCATCACATAATACAAGCATCTATAATGTAAACTTAGCATGTTTTAACTTGTATTTGTTATTATAAATGGAAGATTAAAGTCTGCTAGTAATAATGAAATGAGGGGCCCATGCCCCCTTCTCCTCATTTCCACCCCTAACCCTACTATGTTAGCGCATGCCTTTAGCATGTTGCATGTGCATCATGCTGCTGGTGATCAACGCCATCATTTGCGCCCGCCGCCAAGCTTGAAGCGAGAAAGGCACACCTCGGGCCACCACCGAGGCAACAGGCCAGCGTCGATCAAGCCTTCAAAAAGAGGCGAAGAAGAGATGGATGCAAAATGCTCACACATCATAGCATCAAATATTTATTGCCGTCGAAGAAGACAACCCTCGGCAAGTCTTCAACATCTGCTTGGAATGGCTGGCAGAGGAGCTGAAGCAGGCCTCCACCAAGCCCAGCTTTGTCTGCTCCTTCCCCAATGACGTCAGCATTCCTCAACATCTCGTACAACATGGGGGAGTCCCCCGATAACGGGTCTGATGCTGATGGCAATCGTTGATGGTGGCATCTAGGACACTCATCCATCAATGAGCGATAGGGGTTTTCGAGGGCGTCGACACGCCGGAACAGTGGAAGGGCTCGCGCCATGAGGACATGATGTGCAAGAAAAAGTTGTTAGACGCAACAAATTTGGTTGACCCGCGGAGTGTATAGGGTTCCGGAGCACCACCTTCGGACTTGGACAGTGAGTACCCAATCAAGCCATGCTGGCCGCCATCCAAGAGGAATTGAAGGACTTTTTTTTTTTGAGATTACACAGTACAACTCGGACACTCACAACGCACGCACACTCACTCCTATGAACGCATATACGCAAACCCTACCTCTACGAGCATCTTCGAAGACTGAGCCGGCAAATCCTCCAGATTGACAAAGTCATCACTGGCGCCTCGCTGTCGACAGCCACGTCGCCTACCGCTGAAAGCACAAATGCCGTTAAATCCTAGAAAAATTCGCTCCCACCGGGAGTCGAACCCAGGAGCTCAAAAATGCTACTCGGGTGCCTTAACCACTAGACAGTGAAGGACTAGGTTGGCGTGCTCTTGCTATTCCGTCAGCATATTCAGCCCACCCACGTAAAACCATGATACCACCATCGCGATTGCCACCTTCTCCGCCATCCTCCGTCGAGAACATCCAATGGTGGCTCAAGCCTCCGCGTTGCCAAAATGAATAAATCGGAAATATGGCAAGGGAGCAGTTGCCTCTTGGCCTCAGCTGGAAGCATAGGAAAAAATAGAGAAGAGAAGTCAGCACGTCCCTTCCATGGAGTGATGGAGGAATAAGATCGAACACCTCCAGAGCATGGCCACAAGACAGAGAGGGCTCACCGGTGGCGTGAAACTGCGTCCATGACTCGTTCAAAAGTTTCATTCCACATGCTGCTTTACCCTGTAAATTGCTCTCTCTGTAAAGCTACATTGATACCAGCTACCAGGGCGCGGTGCTCACCGCGCGGGACGCCACGCGCGGGGAGGCCGCCGCCGCGCCGCTCCGCGACCGCGAGCTCGCCGTCGTCGTCCGCCGACTCGACGTCTCCGACGCGGCCTCCGTCGCCGAGTTCGCCGCGTGGCTCCGCGACGCCATCGGCGGCCTCGACATCCTGATTCGTATGCAGGTCAGGGCGGTGCTGCTCCTCCAGCAGCAACGGAGCAGGAGCAGAGGCAGGTTCCTCGGCAGGGGCGCCGACGTCGACAACGGCGGGAGGAGCCCGGCGTCCGGGGGGTGGGACGGCAGCAGCGGCACCCTGGAGGACGCCCGGGCCGAGGGCGCGCGCCGGCACGACGCCGCCGCGCTCGCCTATCAGCAGCACAAGGAGGAGGAGAAGACCGGCGGGCTCGGCTTCCAGTGGCTGGAGCGCTGGATAGCCGCGCAGGCCGCCGCGCCGCCGGGCCATGCCAACAAGGCGTACCATCACCACGGGGCATCGACGGCTGCTGCTCTCACCGGACGCGGCGTGCGCCCGAGAAGACGGTCGAGGTTCTTGCAACCTGTGTTCATCCTCATCTTGTTCCGGAAGAGATGCTGGTGCTCCTGCCGGAGCCGGGAGCGCCCCACCTTGTGCTCAACTACATGGTCGGACTTCTGTGGCGGCCCAGATAGTAGCAATGGCGGGCGTGGCGGTGGTGCCGATGGTGGCGGCTCGGGTCGAGGCGATGGTGCCGGTGCCAGCTCTCACGGCTCGGGTCGCTTCTCGCCGACGCAGCTCCAGTGGTCGCGGTCATGGCTCCGGTCGTGGCAGCGGCGAGACGCGCTTGCCACGTCGCGCTGGTGGTGGTCGTCGTTCTGCTGGTCGCGTGGCCGGCGGCTCGTGGAGACGTGGTGCCCGTGCCTCCCCGTCCGTCCTACCCACTTTTGGGAGCTCCGGCAGCCGGCGAGTTCCGGCTTGCCGGCGCGGCACCGGATGACGACGAGGTTCAGAACGTGGGTGATGGGGGGCTGCAGAGCCACGAGCACGAGCAGGCTTTCCCCAGAGGCCCCACCCCTTCCCCAAAAGGGTTGGCCAGCTCGACCCCCAACCAAAAAGGAAAGGAAAAGCATCAATAATGTGCGCGGTGGTCAAAAGTTGTGTGCGGAGATGGCAAGTGCTGCCAAACCAACGGGTCCAGCGCTTGTCTCTACTGCCCAGTCGTCTGTCCCACAAGAGGATGCAGTGGGACTCGGCCAATCAGGGATCGACAACCATCCAGACCCCCAGTCCGGCTTCTGTTGCAGTAGCTAGCAATGGGTCCTCTCGTGGTGCGTCAATAAAAAGGTGCATGGAAGATTCAAACCCAGCCTCGTTGCAGCTCGCAGTGGACCAGCCTTACCATCCAAGCAACAAACGGTCGTTGAGTCCAAACCAAGGCGGATTCAAGCCAACCAGTAGCCGCCATCATCCCCGAGCGGATTCACACAGCGGACGTCCGACGAACAGCATCCAAACCAGGTCGCGGGTTAAGTAGCCACCACAACAGGTCGCTAGTCGTGGGTCGCAAGGTCGCGGGTCGAGCGTGCGCGGGTCGAGCGAGAGCGGGTCGTGGATCGCAAGGTCGCGGGTCATGGGTCGCAAGGTCGCGGGTCGTGGTTGCACGGTCGCAGGGTCGCATGGTCACGGCAGAATTGCTCATTGAGATACAAAGTTTAGATTGCCATGACCAATAAGCGTGGGCCCAGTCTCGCATCCTATTTTCCCTTCCGTCCTTCTTAATTAAAGGGCCCACACTTTGAGACATTAGTCGCTAATCCTAAAGTGTCCCAGAGTCAAAAGCTAGCCTCAACAGGACTGACTGCTATATCAGGAGGCATGCATCATTTATGGAGCCCACAATAGAGCCCATAGTTCGCTATGGTGATATGCTCCGTGCGCCATTGGTGATATGCTCCGTGCCCTGTCACGTGGCAAACGTTGGCCTGTAAAAGTTGCTAATATATCACGGTCGCGTCTTCACATACACCTCCATCGCTTCATTCACTAGTCTTTTTTTGGTCGGTGGAGGCTTTGGAAGGTTTCACTTCCTAACATTTCAACTCGTCGCTTTGATCAAGCAAGTTCTGAAAATTTCTTTAATAGGTTTTCCCGAGGGTCGTCAAGCGGTGGTGGATTATCTCGTGAGGCAAACGGTGGACTCCCCTATCTCTGTTCTGAGTAATGAGCGGTGGGGGTGATCAAGGGGTATCCGTTGAGGATTCTTCCCACCCGAAGCCGTGACTTATAAAGAACTTGGTTTGAGTTTCCACCGGCTTCACTGAATTTGGTCGGCTATCATACTTGTGCACTTTGTACACAACTGTCGGAGGCGATATACCATCTCTTCTTGCATTGTAATTACAGTCACAAGACATGGACCCGGGTCTCGTGTTGTCTAGGGATCAACCACATTTCCCCACACTGGATGTACCGCCATTATTGAATGGTGGGTGAGGTGCCCAAACTATTACATCCGGGCTTCGACACCCTAGTCGTCTCGGTCGCTGGAGGCTTTGGAAAAAGCACAACAAGAGGGTCTTCAAAATTCAAACCCTCCAACCATTCGGTCTAACTTAGGAAATCATCGATGGCTCCGCCTTTTGAGCAGCGGCAGGCTTCACCAAGCTTGACGGCTACGGGATTCTTCAAGCTGCAGAAGCTACTTGTTCCAAGACGAGTTTAGACGGCGTTTAGTTTTTTGTTTGGGAGCTTGTTCCCATCTTTCTTTGTTTATTTCGGTTTGTCAGGGTATGTTATACCCTTTGCTATTGTATTGCTAGTTCATCACTATTTCGTTTGGTCGGCTTTTGCTAAGTCCCTTAGAGGATTTAGCCCTGACCACATGATTGTAACAAACTTCTCTTCCTTCTTAATGAAAAGCGTGCTCCGCACGATTACCAAAAAAAAAAAATATATGGCAAGATGATAACAGGACTTCCAAGCCTCCCCCTCCGTCGGCCGCTCACCAACTCCAACCCCGCTCCGCTGCCGCTTCCGCTTCGCCGCTGACGCTCGACCGCCACCGTTGCCATTGGTAAGCCACAGCATCGCTAATCCATCTTTGCGATCGTATTTACCGGTAGGCTTCCCTTCTTGCGGATCTGACGCTCCCGTTGTTGTGCGGCAGGCCGGATCAAGGTTCACGAGTTCCGGAAGAAGAACGAGGACCAGGTGACGCAGCTCAAGGCGCTCAAAGCGGAGCTCACCCTCATCCACAACGCCAGGGCCAGCGGCGACGAGCCCGACAAAGATGTCCAAGATGTACGTGTCCTGTCTGCTTTGCACGTCTGCCTCTGTTTCGGAAATTGAATGCGTCGCAGGTACCGATACGGATTCTCTCCTATGCCGCGCGCTACCGGGGTGCTAATATGGAGTGCGTCACGGAGTCGGACCGAGCGTCGGCGCGTCGCGACCCATATAACTCCACGCTCGCGCCGTCCCAACAGCGCCGGCCGATACGTGCAACAAGACGACAATGGCCACGACGGCCAATCCCGGCGCGATGGCGCAGGTGCGGCGATGGGTGTTCGCGAACATCGTCTCATCGTGGTTCCTCCTGGCGCCGCTGCTGGCGGCGTACGCGCCGCGGCGCCTGTTCCAGACCTACTTCAACCTCTTCCTCCGGCGCCACGCGCGGCGGGTGCTCGCCACCGTCGACCCCTACCTGAGCCTCGACATCTCGGAGAAGCCCGCGGCGGCCGCCGGGTTCGCGTACTCGCGGTACGAATCCGCGGCGAAGCGGGACACCACCTTCGACGAGGTGAAGGCGTACCTGAGCGGCGCGTGCTCGCAGGACGCGCGCGAGCTCCACGCCGAGGGCGACGGGCTCGTCATCAGCATACACGACGGCCAGGACGTCGCTGACGAGTTCCGCGGCGTCACGTTCTGGTGGTCGTCGGTGGCGGTGGAGGACCAGATGCTGGAGCAGGGTGGTGGGCACGGCGGGATCCAGAACGGCGGCGGCGGCCGCCGCCGGTGCCAGCGGCTCACGTTCCACCAGCGCCACCGCCGGCTCGTCATCGACGAGTACCTGCCGCACGTCCGCCGGCGAGGCCGCGAGATCCTCTTCCGCAACCGCCGACGCAGGCTGTACACCAACAACAAGATCGACTCGTACTCGTACGTACTCGAAGACTTCTTTTCCTTTTCCCTTCCTTATTACTATTATATTATTGTTGGTTTGTCTGTTATATTTATATATTTGGTCAAGCAGTATCAACAACGAGGCGTGGAGCTACGTAGACTTCGACCACCCGACGACGTTCGAGACGCTGGCCATGGACCCGGCCAAGAAGAAAGAGATCATGGACGACCTCGACGCATTCCGGAAGAACCAGGACTTCTACCGGCGCACCGGCAAGCCATGGAAGCGGGGCTACCTGCTCTACGGCCCGCCGGGCACCAGCAAGTCGACCATGATCGCCGCCATGGCCAACCACCTCAACTACGACATCTACGACGTCGAACTCACCATGGTCAGCAACAACAACGACCTCCGCAAGCTCCTCATCCAGACCACCGGCAAGTCCATCATCGTCATCGAGGACATCGACTGCTCGCTGGACCTCACCGGCGACCGCGCGGCCAAGAAGAAGAAGAAAAAGAAGACGGAGGAGGAGGAGAGGATGGCCTTGTACTACCCGGACGAGAGAAGCAAGGTGACGCTGTCCGGCCTGCTCAACTTCATCGACGGGCTGTGGTCGGCGTGCGGCGGCGAGCGGATCGTCGTGTTCACCACCAACCACGTCGGCACGCTCGACCCAGCGCTCATCCGGCGAGGCAGGATGGACATGCACATCGAGATGTCCTACTGCGGCTTCGAGGCGTTCAAGACCCTGGCCAAGAACTACCTCGGCATCGACTCGCCGCACCGGCTGTTCGCCGAAGTCGAGGAGCAGCTGCGGGAGGTGGACGTCACGCCGGCCGACGTTGCCGAGTGCCTCATGACGGCCAAGCGTGCCGGCTACGGGGAGGATTCCAGGCTTGAGTACTTGATCGAGGAGCTGAAGAAGAAGAAAGCAGAGGCCGCGGCAGCTGCGGAGGCCAAGACGGGCAGTGATGAAGATGACTCGGAAGATTCAGAAGAGTAATATATACGAGTGCTCGACCAGAGTTGATTAATTCATGACTCATCCTTATATAGTTTTTTTTTATAAATAAAAAAATAATGTTTATGTAGTTGAACTTTCATTGAAGCTTTTCGGTATGGTTTTGGTTTTGGTTTTGGTCACAACAAAGGTGAAAAAATTGGAAGCAGCTATGGTTTTCGTTACGGTATTTGTAGAGGGGGTGTCCAGAACCGAGATCGCCTATGTCTGTAGGACCTCATCCACTCATTCCCTTGTTCCGGATCTCAAATAATATTACAATATAAATTATTAAATTAGCGTGTTTTAACTTGTCTTTGTTAGTATAACTAAAATATTAAAGGCCGTTAATAATAATGACATGAGGGGCCCATGCCCCCTCCCTCCTATCCACATTCATTTCCGCCACTAGCCCTACTAAAGCTAGCACACTTGCTTTTAGCATGTTGCTTGTGCATCGTGCTAAAGGCAAGTGATTGCGGCATCGAGCCACTAGCAAGAGGCAAAGAAGAGATGGATGTAGATGCTCACATTCACCATCTTTCTTGCTGTCAAAGACGACAACCCTCGGGGAGTCTTCAACGGCTTCTCGGAGTGGCTGACAGAGGAGGAGCTGAAGCATGCCTCCGCCAAGCCTGCCTTCATCCGCTCCTTCCCTAATGCATCCATAGTCTACAGAGATGCGATGCAAATATGGAGACATGACGACCAACGGAAGTGCTCCGTGCGATTGCGGCAGACTTGGAGAATCGACCCGGCACATAGGGATGCAAGTAGGTACCCAATGGGTGTTGTGGGTCAAACCTCAAGTTCATTAATTTGATGTATAAGCTTTTCAGGACGGTGGCAAATTCTAGTTCATTTTAGAGAAGTTTTGGGTCAACCCATGACCCAACTTTGCAAACTTGCATCCCGGCCTACTGACTTTGCATCGTCAAATGGTCATCGCTCGCGGGCCCGGAGCTCTGGCTGCTCGCTGCAGTCCCGCGACCATCGCCGCGCAGGCTCATCACACAAACGCGCCCTTGCTCGAGGTCGCTGATGACACAGGCGAGCTGGAGAGATCCCCAGGAACTCTCCGCAGTGGACATGTCCTGCGGAGGTGCTGGTGGTGCGGAACTGCAGAGAGCACAACTAGCAATGTGGATTTTGGGTCAAGCGATGGGTTTCGACTTTCGAGGGTCAGCGGTTGGGATGGGTCGATCGCATGGATCAGCTGAAGGGTGAGACCCAACTCACAACGTAAGACCCCCACCTGCATCCTGATCTGGCGGCATCCTCCGTCGAGAACATCCAACGGTGGTTCAAGCCTCCCGGTTGCCAAAATAATAATAATAAATAAATCGGAAATATAAGATATAAAAGGTTTTCCAAGCCTCCCCCGCCGCCAGCACCCTATTCCCTTCGTGCGCCGCCTCCAACCCCGCTCGGCCGCCGCTGACGCTCAACCGCCACCGTCGCCATGGGTAAGCTACGGCATATCGCCAACCCATCTTTGCGATCGTCTTTACTGGTAGGCTTCTCTTCTTGCGGATCTGACGCTCCCGTTGTTGTGCGGCAGGCCGGATCAATGCTGACGATCTCCGGGGGAAGACCAAGGCGGAGCTGCAGGAGATGCTCTTTTTTTTTTCGAAAGACCCGGGACATTGCCCGGCATATATTAATAAGAAGAGTGAATTTTCATGCACCAGAGGCGCATGTTACAACATTCCCAGGAAGAGAAGACTGCTCATCCCAGGCCAGAAAACAGTAACCGACTACTCGCTAAAATGAAACGCGACAAGTCGATGCAGGTGCTTGGCACCCGCCATGCTCCACAGCCGTACTTCATCTTTGATTAGTACCATGAGGCCTGCAATTGTGTTTGGTCGCCGGTCAAAAATTCGATTGTTTCGCTCCGTCCATATTGCCCAAATGGTCATCGTTGCCAAGGAGCGTATCAGCTTGGTCTCCGGGCTGTTTGCCGGCGCGAGCTCCACATACCAATCCAGCAGGGAAGCCTCCTCATTCCAGTTGTGAGGGGCAAAACTGCTGCAGCCTGCCCACTGTCCAATGTACCCCCATAGCAATCTCGATACCGGGCATTCCATGAAGAGGTGGCGGGGTGTTTCCAGGTTACGAACACACAAGGGGCAGAAATATTCATTTTTCCATCCTCTTCGTTGTAGTCTGTCCGCTGTCCAGATTCGTCCTTGCAGCAGCAGCCAGATGAAAAATTTGCACTTTGGCGGCGCCCAAATTTTCCATGTTTCGTTGAAAGTGGCTGAGTGTATGACTCCCTCGAATTGCAGGTCATATGCTGATTTGGCAGAGTATTGACCCGACGCTGTTCTGGTCCATAGAATGCTGTCCGACTCGCCATCCGTCAGTTGCAGATTCTCTGCATCAATCAAGCTCCATAATGCAAAATATTCATTGAGAATTTCAAAAGTCAGGTTATGGGCAATGTCATATATCCATTTATCCTCCGCGATCGCCTCAGCCACTGTTCTGTTTTTCCTCCTACTGTGCCTGAACAAAGTAGGGAACATTGTCGCGGGTGGGTGACCCTGTAGCCAGCTGGATGTCCAGAAGGTCGCTGTGCGGCCATCGCATACCGTCACTCTTGTGGCAGCAGCAAACAGAGCACGGTCAATGTCATCCACCGGGAGTTCCGTGCCAATCCAAGGTCTACTTGGTTGGGTCCAAGCGAACCACAGCCAACTTAGTCGCAAGGCCCTACCAAAACGCTCGAGATCATGTATGCCTAGTCCGCCCAATTTGATAGGCATTGTTACTCGTCCCCAGTTTACCTTGCACTTCCCGCCATGCAGTTCTTTCGCTCCTGCCCATAAGAACCTCCTTCTTATTTTGTCATACTCCTTATTGAATTTTTTTGGGAGGCGTAGGGCGGTCATGACATACGTAGGATAGGACGAGAAAACAGATCTCACAAGTTCGCGACGTCCTGCGATGTTCATCAGTTTACCTTGCCATCCGGCTAGTTTTGCCCTTGCCCGGTCGAGGAGAGGTTGCAGTTGCACTAGCCGGAGGCGGCCTATGGTCAGCGGGATGCCCAAATATGTCAATGGGAAGGAGGCCCTCTGGCCAGAGAAACCGGCCAGGATTTCATCCAAATTTAGTTCTTGGCATCTGTTCGCCGCAACGGAACTCTTTTCCATATTTAATTTGAGACCAGTGGCTTCACCGAACCGCTTTAGAATCATGAGAATCATATCGAGGTTGCTCTTGATCGGGTTGGCGAAGATGACCGTGTCATCTGCATAGAGAGAGACGCGCAGCTTGGCATGGCGCCCCCGTAGCGGCGTTAGGTACCCTTCCTCTGTTGCTTTTTCCAGCAAAGCTTGGAGGGTATCGATCGCTAGGATGAAAAGGTACGGGGATAGTGGATCACCCTGTCGAAGCCCCCTCTCATGCTTGATCTTAGGTCCAGGGATGCCGTTGAGAAGCACCGACGAAGATGAGGAAGCAAATAGCAGTGCCAACCAATTTCTCCATTTGTCGCTGAAGCCACGGTGGTGTAGCATCTCAAGAAGGTATTCCCAGGATACAGTGTCAAAGGCTTTAGAGATGTCAAGCTTGATTAGAAGCGCTGGCGTCTTTGTCCGGTGGTAGGCCCTTGCCACTTTGCCAGGTTCCGGACATAGAGGTAGTTATCTTGGATGCAATGTTTCTTGATGAAAGCGCTTTGCGACGGTGAGATGAGGCCATCAATTTGCTTGGACAGTCGTCTTGCCTAGATTTTGGAAAATAACTTGGCGAAGGAGTGGAGGAGACTAATCGGCCTGAAATCCTTTGCTTCAACCGCAACTTCCTTTTTTGGGATGAGAGTAATGGCTGCCACATTCATTTTTTCAAGGGGGCCCGTATTCTGATTGTATATGCTGCTGAAGGCATTGCAGAAATCTGTTTTGATCACTGGCCAGCACGCTGCAAGGAAAGCACCAGTGAATCCGTCGGGGCCAGGGGCCTTGTCTTTGGGTAGTTCTGAAATCGCAGCTAGGATTTCCTCTTCAGAGAATAGATTATCTAGGCTGCAGGAGATGCTCAAGGCGCTGAAGGAGGAGCTCTGCCTCATCCGCGAAGCCAAGAGGTACGTGCACCGGCCCTCTCTCTTGTCTGCTTCCACGTCGGTCTATGCTTCGGCACGCAATTGAATCTAACCAAGGCGAAATTGAAACTGCCTGGGGGGTTTTTCAGCACAGAGGTGCGCCCCCCGATCGATCCGGCCGTGCTCATGGAGATCCTGCAGAAGCAGAAGGAGGCGCTGCGGGAGGCGTATCGGCATCGCCCCCTCCTCACCCTCGACCTCCGTCGCAACACCCAAGAAGACCCATGCCATAATTGCCATTCGCCGCCGCCTCACCAAACACCAGGTATTATCATGCTCCTTGGTTGGTATACCATAAACAGGGCTACTCACTATGTGTTGCCTTCGATCTATGTCAATATCTGATGGAATTATTTGTTTCGTTCTTGTCATGTTTTTTTGTTAAAAAAAAGGGTACTAATATCATAGTAACTGAAATAAGGTGACTGCTTCATTTGGGAACTTATATTATCTGTGATTGGATGCGTATTTCCGTATTGGATAGCTGTGCTTTTCAAAGAGAATGTTAGTCTAGACGATATAGTATGGGATAGTATTGACTGTTTGCTGTAGCCTGCATTAGTTTCTTTCCTTGTTTGGAGATGTGATGTCAAATTAACCTTAGTGGTTTAGTCTTTAAAAAAAAGGGTGCCTAGGCCAGACCGATTCTCTTTCAAGAAAGCGATGGCTTTTAAGTGGTTTAGTGTTTGAAAGCGCCTTTTTTACTGCTTTCTTGTGTGGGCGGCATAGCACCGGATCGATTTTCCAATACTGATTCAGTGATTCTTGCATGCTACTGCCTACTTTGCAGGACAGGAACAGTGGGAAGAGATAGAGGAGGAGGAAGAGTTCCCATGTATGGAAACGGTATGTAAATATCTCTTTGGTTGAAGTATTCAACCTTGCCAAATTTAAAAATTTACAGTATATAATGAAGTCTATATATACTTAGCTCCACATTTTACGATACGCCTAGGTGCTACCTAGGAGGCCTAGGCTCTAGACGGAGCTCCTCCGCTCGCTTTTCTCTACGTTTTTTTAATCATTGGTAATTTTTTGCTTAAACATTTTGAATGTTGTAGTAAGTCTGCTCGCCGTGTAATCAGTAACTCAGAGTTTTGACACCCGACGCATTGTTATGAAATTGTTTGTGCATTTCTAGCACTCTTCAAGTAAAAGGTTGAAATAATGAGATAACATTTTCAGTTGGTTATTCCACACTCAATCCACTGTTTGCAAGGTCACTGGTTTTCTTATGTTCTCACCTTTTTATTTTTGAAGATACCTGTGGTTTTGCATGAATATAGAAGTACTATATAGTGCATTTGACCAGACTAACCTGACATTTTTATTGATTTATCCCACAGCTTTCTCTGAAGACGGAGGGAAAAGAAGCGTGAGAAGTACGCTTGATGAAGTATGGTATGAATGCCTAGGTCAGGACTGTGCGATGCAATACGGAGCATATTGTGGGGTGTTTCTTTGCCTGAGAAGTATTTTAAGTTTTTATTTGTATGGATATTTCTTGTACGGAAGTATGTTGCATTTGCTCTGTTACCTGAAATGCCTAGATTGATTTAAGTAGCAGATTCTATTGGTACTGAAATTTTGCATGTTTCATGGGAGCTTTGCTTTGTTTACGTATGGCGCACCCATCAAATCTTGCATGTTTCATGGGAGCTTTGCTTTGTTTACGTATGGTGCACATATCAATTACTGTTCCCTGATTGATATGTACACCCATCAAAACGTTTTGCAACACCAGTTGCTACTTTTGATACCATAGTTGTAGTACGGTCTCCTTGTGTTTTAAGTGTGTTAGTCAAGTTCAAATGCTGGTCAATAATTATCAAAGTTATTTTACAAAATCCTTAAATATAATTAACATTAATTTCATAAGTATTGTGAGCACTGTTTTACATTGGAGTTAAGAAACTTAAAAGGTCCGCTCCATGTCATTATGTTTGGGTTTCTGGGAACTCCAAAAAATTGCCTACATAGTTGTAAATATGTGATATATTATTAGTTTATTACATGCCACACACAAGGATTATCGTGGTAATCCTAAGAACTGTATGGATGAATTACTTATATACGTAACTAACTTAAAAGAATTAGAAATCATTTAAATAAATGACTTTCTAGTAAGAGCGGATTGTTGGAGTTCAAGTAAGGCACAAAGGCAACTTTCTAGAAAGACAATTGTTTGATTTCATTCAACACTATGGGTGCTTTACTTATTCATTGTCTTTGTGCATCCTATGCTAAAGTCATTTAAAAACTAGTAGAGCGGATTGTTGGACCGTGGGGCAAATGCCCCCGTCCCTTTGTACGGACACAATTTATATCTTATCATTTGGGACCATCACACACTTGCAAGCCACATGCTAATTCAATTGTTGTGTGCCTTTATCGGTTTAATAATTGATAAGCGACATTCTGAATTATATCCATGTTCCTTTTCCATGCCTAATAATTGATACTACCTCCATCCCTTAATATAGGTAGTTTTGGAGTTCGATATTTTTCCCTAAATATAGGTAGTTTTGCATATAAGACAAACTCTGTGGTTGGTGGGAGGGTTGGTGGATATGTGAGTTGAGTTAAAAATGAAGGGTATGGTAGTCTTTTACCACCTTGACTATTTTCTTGTTTGAAAGCTAAAAGACCCTACATTTAGGGACGGAGGGAGTAAGTAAATTTCAAAACTTTGTTTTCATATATGGATGTAATATAGTTCAATACCGAGTTGTTGCCTATTAGGCATCTGAAAAGACGCTCAATTTAAACCAATTTTTTTAACGCAAATAGCAAAACACGTCCAACAATTCCAAAAATGCACCTTCAATATTTTTGCCAACCCAAAACCAACATCCAACATAGCTAAATATAGGGGAGGTCTACACGCGTCCAAGCCTTCAATCACCGTCGTTTTAACACAAAAAATTGATCTCCCTTGCGTCTAACACTTCCCAAAATGCATGTCCAACAAGTTCTGAACCCACTGATGGCTGTTGTGGCATAAATTAAATATCTTAGGAACCGAGTTTTGAGTACTGCTAGCTGATGGTTCCCACTAGTTTTTGTCAGCTGTTCATTTCTGGGAATTTAAAGGTGTTCTAAAGAGAGTATATATGTATCTCACTATCTTGAAATCATCCCACGCACAGTTTGTTTTTACTACGTATCATGAGTGGTCCGATGTAACAAAATGTTACATCCACAAGTAAGATATACTACTTGCCCGCACAAAAAAAGAAGAAGAAGAAGAAGAAGAGTAAGATACACTCACCCACTCGTCTTTCTTTTGGTCCTGGTTGGAGCTGAGCATTATTGCAAAACAGAAATGTGCTACGAGACGGCCCAGACTATGTGCAAGCCCGGCTGTTTAGGACTTGTTGGGCCAAACCATCACGAAATAAAGAGAAATGCTATGTAGCGTTGCTCACCGCTCACCGGAGCACGCGCTCGGCAGGCCCACGGCGCCGGCACCCAAACAACCGCCGCCGCCACTCGGGCGGGAACCAAAACCACCTCCGTCCACCTGAACTTGCCGCCGATCCGATCGCAAGCAAAGCCCGCAGCGCACTAGCCTCTGCTGCTCCACACGCCGGGTGCACATGCATGCCGCGCCACGAGCCGCGGCTGCTCGATCTCTCCCCCTGCACCGTGGACGCCCACACGGCGTGGTTCGGTCGGGCCGGGCTGTCCCGTCCGCGCGGGGGCAGCCGCCACAGGCCGGCGTCGCGACAGTCACACGGCGCTGTCTGTCTGTCTGCCGCCACCCTCCAGGTTCCCGATCGATCTCATCCTTCTCCTTGCTGCCCGCCTGTCGCCGTACCTATCGTCTCGCCGAAGATCCATACCAATTTGGCTGCGTCTGATGTTCGAAAACCAGCTCGTTTCTTCAGACAAAAAAACATACGTGAAGTTGCTTTCTTTGGATTGGCATAGTACCAGACACACTACCACGAGGGTTGGCGACCTTGTTCTCCCTCTCCAGGACAAGAGAGGGGCAAGGCAACCGCACGCCTTTTCGGCTCCATTAACACGTCCACGTACGTACGTACGCCTCGTGTGGGAGCTGGTGCGGCTACGTGGCTCGCCAGCGCCCTCGCCGTTTCGAGGGTGCTGGTAAGTGGTACTCTCGACCGACCAAGCCGCTGCCTACCGTGCTCGATCGCTCCGGTAGGCACTATTCTAGCTACTATCACGTGGTGGGATGGAACGCCATTACGCCAAACCGTGCTCGTTGTCACCGATCGATGCCGACGCTTACATTACGGTAGTCAACAACGCTAGACGCCAAAACACACCGGCGCGGCGGCGCACGGTTGCGGCCTGGATCGATCCCCGTTCCCGGCAACCTTTCGAGTCCTCTCTTCACGCACGGCTGCGACGAGTCCACATCGCCGGGAACTGTGAAAACCGTCTACGCTGCAGTGGATCAACCACCTGAGACTGTTGGAGAGATAAGGATGGAGGATCAGCTACCCGTCGCGGAAGTTAATTAATGTTGACATCGCCGGATAACTGAAAACTTTGGCTTGCTTTTGGATTGGGTTGGTGTTGTTTGGGGTTGACCAGCACCAGCATGTGCGGAATTGATCGCGCTACTTGTTGGCTACGTGTACCGTGCTGGGATCGCGGGTTTTGTGTGTAGGTCGCTGGTGGCATCAACAGTTGAGGGGTTGAGGACGTTCCTGAATCTGAGGGGGTGTGATGAATAAGATCTCTGAAAGGCACAGACTCATAATAGTCTTGTTATCTGTTCAAAAAGAAGCAGCACGGCACTAAATGTGATCAATCCGCACAGCAGAATTAATAAGTTTCCTGTTTATCTTCTTTTCGAACAGAAATGTTGCTCGTTGTTTAAAAATTTTGAATTGTGAAGTGATGGCTAATGGTCACCAATAACGGACAGCGTTGTGCATCCTTGGCAGATGCAGCGGCAAGTTTTAAAAAAAAAAGAACAGAACAGGAGACAACCAAAAAAAAAATAAAGGAGAAAAGAGACAAGACAAATAATTCACTTGGGGGTTAGGATAAATTCGTATCTGCAAACTGCAGAGCTGCATCTGCTCTTTTCCTTAAAGCTTCGTCCCAGCTGCGCAGTGCAGCGAGCGTGACCACCACAAGCAGCAGCAGATCATTGCATATGCTCCCGCACTTAACCACTTCCACTGTTGCTGATCTTGTTCCCATCTGAATCCAGATGCATGCAAACCTCTTCTTTTCCCTGTCCTGTCCGATCCGATGCGATCTGCGTAAATGACAGCCGTTCCTCTCGCCGCCGGCCTGGACTGTTTGTCAGGACGAACGAGAGCGGGCCTGCCCCTGCTGCAAGGGTACAGTTTCAACTCGCGATGCCGGAGCAAAGTGGCAAAACAACCACGTTGTTCGCTCGCATCTCTTGCAGCTTCGCTACCCGCCATGGATTGCATGGACCATGGATGGGGACGGGTGAGCATTTGATTTCGTGGCCCATCTCCATTCAAAGAGCGGCTGCGGCATTGTTTTGAAATGAAGCTGCTGCTGCCGTGCGGTAGTATGTATGGCGAACACTGTGCCCTACGTGAACGTGCTCAAATCTCTCCCTGCCGCTGCATTTTCTTCTACCTCTCTCTCGTCTTGGAGAATCTTGCGAGGCGGGACCATGGCCCCATCGAACGTGATCTATGTGTATCCATGATCCATGAATAACTCGTAAAGAATGCTCGATCAGTGAGTGATAAATTGCCCATATGCAATGCTGCTGTCATTTTGCAATGATCGCGCAAAAATCTTATCATTCACTCTCCCTCCGGGTGGTCCTCGGGCACCTCTCCCTGCTGGCGAATGGTATTGGTAATCAAGAGCAGAGAGCAACAGAGATCCAGCAGAGTTGATTTTTCGTTCATCATCGTTGCCGTTCACTGCGCGGTAAGAGTGCCTCTAATGGTTCCTCTTAGCTAACTCTTAGAATTGTTTATTAGAGAAAAAGAAGAGAGATAAGACAATTAACTCTTCTTAAAGAGGCAGCCTCTAAGAAAATGTGAGACTTAAACATGGATCCCACTCTTCTTCAATTCTTTGTAAGAGCTAGCTGCTACCTTTTAGCTGCTTCTACCATTGAGGACGCTCTAAGACGAATTAAGCATCAGTTCTGACTTTTCAAAAAGGAACCGGCAGAACAGAAGCCATCAATTCGTTAGCATCAATGCGCGTCTGAATCCTGAAATTCCTCTTGACACCAGTTGCTCCCCCTTCTGATCTGAGTTAATAAATGGAACGAAGTGAAGCCCTCGCCCCATGCACGCGTGTCCGGTTTTAGCAGGCTCCATGTTGCCGAGATAATCTACATGCTACAGAACGGCACTTACGTGTCACAACGGCAACGATGCCAAGCATCCGGGTTCCTACGAGCTATCCGTTTTTTGCTCCGGGTTTCAGTTGCGTACGCGACGCGCCGGCGTCGCTTTCCTTCATGTGCTGCGGTGTCTGAGCCGCCGCGCACCATCGCCTGGCTGGCTGTGTACATATCACCCGCAGGCAAGGCAGGCAGGGGAATTCCGGATAACCACGCCGGCGAGAAACCTTTTTCCTCTCCCTGGCCTTGTCGTGGCGTAATTGCGGTGGTTTTCATGGCAATCCTTTTGCACTCGATCGACTCCAGATTTTCCCAGATCAGGGTTCCGAAAGCGAACGCCCAGAGCGCAAGACAGCTCCACGCATGCATCCGGCGCGCTGCATGCCGAGTCCGCGCCCATAACAAACCCTCCTTTTCGGCACACTGTTTTAGCTAGCGTCACGCATCATGCTGTCCCTCACCATGCATGAGCCTCGATGGATGGCTCGATCGGGCAGCAGGCAGCAGGCAGGCCGGCCGGCAGGCAAGGCACTATGGATTTGTTGGATGAAACTGGTGCATTATTGTGTCCCCGGCCCGGCCGAGCTGATCACACTAGCCTGTCACAGCTAAGCCAGTGCTCGCGTCGCGTTGCGCGGTGGCGGCCGGCCGCGGGGCGCCCCTGCGGCCCCACCGTGCCTGCCGGGGGCCGGAGCCGCCGGTGATGAGCGACAGCCGGCAGGCACCAGACAGCAGCAGGGACGGCGGCGTTGCGTTGCGTTTGTGTGCTCGATCCAGCCGAGCCCCACGTACGCGCGCGCGAGAGATGGAGAGCCATCCTTATCAGCTCCTACAGCGCCCGCCCGGTTCTTGCATGCAGCAGCCGAAACATCTCTGTCGATCTACATTTGGATTGTATCCAGAACTTACATACTTGCTGAATTTGTGCGTCAAACTGCTCTGATCGTTTTTACCCCCTTTGCTGTAAGCCTGTAACTTGGCTCGGTCTCCCCACACCCCACTCCCCTGTGCAGTGGCTTTTTATTAGTACCTGTTCTGTTCGCTGTCTTTGCTGCTAGATGCTAGCTGCTGACAGCAAGGAATTGAGAGAATGACTCAGAAATTCTGTGCTGCGTTCGTTCAGGTGATGATGCCAAATTAATTGTTGTTCATTTACTCGGGCACACTGTACATGTACAAACTTGGCACGTTTCATGGCATGTTTGCTTGGTCACCGGACATTGCCATAGTTTCTTAGGTGATTGATTGTTTTGTTTTTAGCCACAACTTGACATTAAATTTTACCAAAACTTGACTAAGGCGTGACTGAAAACTTATTCATCATATTCCTGGAGAAGTTTGACAATAATATGTGTGACAATAGCCTGTTCGTTTACTTTAGTCCTAAAGTTTAGTCCAGAGAATCTTACTATTTAAGGGTATTAAATAAAATCTAATTACAAAACCTTTTCCGCAAGTTGCAGTAATTAAGCCTAAACGAAACGAAATGTGTGGTTGTCAACCAAATATGCCCTGAGCCCCTAACTGACCCTGACACACTCGTTCTGGTCCTTCGTTTGGCGGATTCCACCACCCCCTGCAGTATGCAATAGCTGCACCCTGAAGCTTTTACAGATGATTTTGAGATGGCATCTGTTTTGGCATGGCCTATGTGCGAGGACGCAGTGTTGGTGCTGACACTGTTTTCGCAAATTGCAGTAATTAAGCCGTGATTAGATGACGATTACTGCAGCATCACTGTAGCAAAACATGGCTTAATTAGGCTCGTTAAATTCGTCTCGTAAATTAACATCTATCTATAAAAAGGTTTTGTAATTATACTTTATTTAATACTCTTAAATGGCAAGATTCTCTGGACTAAACTTTAATCCTAAACGAAACGAACACAGGTGGGTCCTGCTCAGGCATGTCATCTTCCTCTTGGTTTGCATCATACAAAAGGGGATGTGGCCAGGCATATAATTCAAAAAGTAAAAAGGACCAAGCCCCTCCCTGCAGATCTCCACAGGGTCCAGTTTTTTCATTCAGGAAGCACAACAGTCACAACAAAAGGGGCTCCTTTGGCTGCTTGCAAAGCCCAGGCCCTGGGCCTGTTTCTGTACTCTTTACCCCCACAGGAATCATAGTGCCGGCAGTTCAGCATCGCGTTGACGTTTCAAAAGCTAGCACACATTTGTTTCTCTAATAAGGTTACTAGAAGCGTACCCTTTTATGCCATATAATACAAAGTAGCAAAATTACACTAGAACTTGAAAGATTCCTATAACGAACCTGATTATGCGGCAGAGACATACGCACCAACCGCATGGGCACACCTGCATGTACCTCTCTCTTTACTTCTCTCTCTGCATCTCGAATGTGATTCTAGTGCATGGTTTGGTCCATTTGGTTTTTTGAGTGAAGTTTTGTCCACCTGTCTGTTAACTTGCTCGTCGCAACCGCAGCATATGCAGCCTTTTATGTGCTGTGTCTCTTCTTCATTCGCTCTCTATGCGTACGACGGTACCGGCCAGGTGTGTCCTATAGACAGTTTGTAGCCACACTGCACATCCATGACTAGTATTCCACTAGAGGAATATGCATGTCTCCACTGCTGCTCAGCGCAGCACCAATTATTTTCAGACACGGAGATAAAATAAAAAGGAGAAATGGAAGCAGTACAGGATCAGTATACACCTATCATTGACCAGGCTGGCCGGCTAGCGGACAGGTACCTTTTGGCCAAATGCCAAACTCCGTGCAATTAATTCAGATTAGTTATCGACTAATAATCGTCAGTAACGACAAGCTGCAAAACAAGGACTAGATTGGGGGCCGCCTGGCCTGCAGCTAGCTAGTAGAAGAAACAACAATATGTCCATTTTTTTTCTGTTTCCTTGTTGATCTTGTCGTCTTCGTTTTTGTACACCGATCGAGCAGAGGAGGTAGCTGCTCTTCCTTCTTGCCGACGCACGAGTTGCATGCGCGCGCGGAACAATTAATTGGGTGCCATTTCGTTCCAGGCTTTGTTGTTGTTTAGTTTGCTCCGGGATATGAATGATGACGAAGACTTGCTACGAGACGAGACGGCAGGCGTCGGCGGAATCATCGGAATCACCCACGACGGCGACCAGCTTGAGCGCGGAGGCGCCGGTGGTGAATGCCTTGTTGCGCACGCCCATGTACTCGGGCCACGTGACGGCGCGGTACGCGGGCTTCCGGCCCGGCGGCACCGCCTCCGGCAGCGGCGCCACCTTGGCGTGCGGCGGCGGGCCGACGAAGTATCCGAGCGAGATCCGGTCGAGGTCGCGGTTGACGACGGCGCGGTGGTACACGCTGTGGAAGCGGCCGTTGGTGAGGATGTGGAAGAGGTCGCCGACGTTGACGACGAAGGCGCCCGGCACGGCCGGCACGGCCACCCAGCGGTCGGGGCCCGGCCGGAACAGCTGCAGCCCCGGCACGAGGCTCTGCAGCACGAAGGTGAAGAAGCCCGAGTCAGTGTGCGCGATCAGCCCCAGCGCGCGCTGCGGGTCCGGGCACCGCGGGTACCTGTATGTACATGTAACATAACAACCAGGCCATGCATGTTAGTAGGAGTTTTCACTCATCATGTGACAGAAGCTAGACAAATTGAGAAATGCTCGTGGCGGTGGACATGGCACCGACCAGTTGAGGTGCATGGTGGCAGTCATCGTCTCGCCGATCTTGCGCTCCGCCTCGACGGCGCTGACCTGCTCGTCGCTGAGCCCGAGCGCCTTGAGGAACAGCTGCAGCAGCTTGTCCGCGAGGGCGCGCATCTCCTTGTGGAACTCCTCCATCACCTCACTGTAGCGCACGTACCAAATTCAAAAACTGTAGGTGAGTACTAGGAGCATGTCGTCGATCGTAGCAGCTACGACCTCGCCGAGCGTGCATGCATGCATGCTGATTCCTGCTGCATGTACGCCAGCGAAAGTAGCAAGCACGTGCGCACATACCAGAAGTTGGCGTAGTCGTCGCCGGCCTTGGGCCAGAGCTTGCGGAGCTCGGCGCGGAGGGACGCCGGCGAGAAGGTGTATCCCTCGGACCACATGCTCTTGGAGAAGAAGGACGAGATGGGCGGCGAGCCGTAGCCGCAGGCGTCGCCGGGCCGGCGCACGGCGCGCAGCTTGTCGGCGGCCGGCAGCGCGAACATGCGCGCCACGGCGTCCTCCACGCGCGCCAGGAGCCCCGGCGCCACGCCGTGCCCGGTCAGCAGGAACGCGCCCCATTGCTCGGCGGCGCGCGCCACGGCGGCGGCCGGGTCGTCGACGCCGTGCATGTCCACCACCGGCACGGTGTCCGGGCCCGGCGCGCCGCCGTTGACCACGGGGTGGTCGTGGAGACCCGGCCAGGCGTGCGACTCCGGCACGCGCCGCGCCGCGCGGAAGTCGAAGTAGTGCGGGTTCTGGAGGTGCGACGCCGTCGGCATGCTGAATAAGCTAGTGAGCTTATTCACTCACTAGCTAAATCACCGATCGAAACTACTAATAGCACCGATTACCAGTGCTCGAAATGGTCACGGATCGTGAATCTAGGACCTTTGCACTAGTAGAAATGTGTGTGTGGGCTGGGGTGGAGGGGTGTAAGAACCGGAGAAGTACAAGGGGCGGTATATATAGCGGGAGGAGTTTTGGAGCGTAGTGGACGAGGCTAGAGAGAGAGAGAAAGAGGGACGAGAGAGAACCCATTGATGAGGAATGCGTTGATGGCCTTTTGGGAAATTCATTCGGTCGATGGGGGAAGGGAAGAAATGCGGTGAGAGGGACGGAGGAGGGCTTTGGAGCGATGTGGAGCACACAAGGCCACACCGTACCCCCAGCTGCTGTAGCTGCTGCTGCACAACACAAGTGACAAATCTAGCTACGACTCTGCTAGATAGTGGCACTGGCACCCAATTAAGAGAGGCGAACAGCATAGAAAGCGAGGACGCATGATTATTAGAGCGATCCATCAGCGTTGTTAAGGACCGGTTTAAGGTTGTTGCATGTGTCTTGTTTGGCGCCACGGAATCTTCGCCGTTGGGGACAAAAAATCTTTACCAATTATAGTACGGTTTAGTTTTTTTTTTTGGCACATATAGTACGGTTTAGTTGGCAGGACACCGATGGAAAAGCCACAATGTGGACAAGTATATTGGAGAGGAGAGCGACTAGAGAGGTGTGTGTCCTTCAAATAAAGTTAGAGTAAAATACAAAGCTCTTTATACTTGTCATGTTATATTATCTAGATCCTCGAACTTTCAAAATGCATATTCAAATCATTAACCTTGCTAAAGTGTGTCGCATATGTCCAAAAGACCCTCAGGTTGCTAAGGTCGACTCTCTCTTCTTCTTTTTTTTTTGTGATTAGTTGCTAAGGTGTATCTATTCTTACACCTGGTCCGGTATAGAAAAACTCTCGAGTGTATGGCAATCCAATGATAAATTCAGTTACAAGCATGCCGTCCAAGAAGACGGAGGAGCGCATCACATCATCATGTAAACCATGAAAGTTTTGTGTATCCTCTGAGAGTAAGTTTCTTCCGGGTAGCAGTAACAATTCAATGAAACCATGGACAGGAAGAGATTGCCAGGCCGAAGAAGCAAACAAATTAAGCGACCACTAGAGCTGCAAGCAAAACAAGGTGCGCTCGTCTGAACATGGTTGGCGAGAGATGGCTGGAACAACCGAACGGGACAAGCGGCCGGTGTGGCAAGGGAGCGATCAGGTGCGGATCCCAAGGCCGGCGGTCTGGTGCTCGGTGACAAACGGCGCTGTTTGGCGGGGCGCAAGCGCAAGCGACTGCGGTTCCTCTCCTCTGCGCCCGCGGCCGCGCGCGCTACCTGCTGCTGCTGGCCGCCGCAGCCTTTTGCGAGCGAGCGCCGCGGCGGTGCGAGGCCGGTGCGGTGGGCTGCCCACTACCCTGCCCGCCGGCATTGACTGCCTGCAGGCTCGAGATGGAGGACGGCCTCATCATAATTCAGTTCGTCCCACGGGAATGTAGTAGCGAAACTCCAATGTCACAAACGAGGTTTGCGCAAAAGAAATCTTAATTACCGGCCTAGGCCTTGCCTTTGCTCCATCACTGGAAATGGGGAAAGAATGTCTTGCATTATTCCAGGCTGAACAGAGGATACGAAAAGAGTTCTTTAGGCTCGGAACAGAAGCCCGTGGAGAAGAAAAAGCGGAAGCAAAAATTGCTTCTCTTCAAATGTGCAAGTTGTTAGGCTCATTTCCATCTCCTTTTTCTTGGTCGTCTCAAAAGGATAACTGTTGATAGTACCACCCATTGTTCGTCACATGTTGCTATACAAAACCTAGAATGGACACCCACATACGTATGGGATGGATTGTGCACCATCCTTCTTGACTAGAAATGCTATGAAGTATTTAGGGTAGGGAAAGGAGTTTTGATTGAATAATCCGGGCAACAGAAAATGGAAGGGAAGTTCAATCCTAATGCTCTTTATGTAGTCATGCATAATGAAACCATGTACACCAATTTCTCATCGAATGTCACTTTGCTATGTCTGTTTGGCAAATTATATATATTGCCTTTTGCATTTGGTGAAAACTAGATACACTGTATTATGGGTGGATGTCAAGAGAGAAGAATTTTTTATGGCTTTAGAATAAAGCGAAGGATTTTGGTGGGAGTTTCAAACATGTTTGGGTCAATCTGGCTTTGTCATGATAATGAAAATTGTAATTTTTTAACATAAGAGCCTTTAGTTTCCTTTGTGTAGACCATTTCTAGAGGATTATATTTGGTTAAGGTTCTGGAAGTTGTTCCAAAATTAAAGGACGCTAATATGATGACATCCAGATGGCAAAGCCATGCTTGTTAAGTGGTGGCAATGGAGGTGTTCAACAAGCATGGGTGGTGGACGTGGATAATATTCATGTTGCGCCTCTTTATTTTCTTCCAATCATACAGATGTTGTGATGTTGTAACAATTGTAAACAAATGTTGTATATATCGGATGAGGCAAATGTCCGGAGCAATATTTATTAAAAACATAAACACTACAAATAATTTAGATAACCATTTTTTGGCAGCAAGGAAAATGTTGTTCGCAATTGTAACTTTTATGAGTCCAATCTTATTGTCATATCTGGAAACATTAGTTTCAACCTGAATACCGATAACTCTACATGCGCGATTGTTTACCTTATTACCTATCATCTAACAATTATTTTTTGCTCTAAATCCTCACACACACACACACACACACACACACACACACACACACACACACACACACACACACACACACACACACACACACACACACACACACACACACACATATATATATATATATATATATATATATATATATATATATATATATATATATATATATAGGGTGAGTATATTCTATAGCCGGCTATAGAATAGCTTATTCTATAGCCAGTTCTGTTTTGAATAGCTTATATATATGGGGAGCAGTGGGTAGCTACTTCAATTTCTCAAGCAATGCGGATAAAGAAAGACAAACTATCAGCTAAAACTATGTTCCTTTTTTTTTTGTATTTTTCTCATCTACTAGATGAATTAAAACCATGTGATTAAAATAAAATTCTCAAAGTCCCTGAGATGACAAGTTAGTCACCATGAATGTACAAAGAGCAAATCAAAATTTCCATGGACGGTTGTCCTTTCTCTTGTCGTAATATGAAAAGGGGTCAGCAGTAGCATATATCTGGGACCCACGGTGAGATCTCACCTCCCAAGAGTATAATACACGTCGAATGACTGGAGTTGGATGGATCACTATTATCTTGTACATCTCTCTCGATCTATAATCTTTTAATTACATGATGTGATGATCTTTTTTGCATTGATTACTGGAACCCCCATAAACAACATCAAGTTAAAGAGGTACAAATAAGAGGTAAGTTAACGCATCCATTGCTCTCACCGTGCGCATGATATACATCAGAAAACACATTAATAAGTCACAAAATACATTGATAATAATAGACGCATATCTAAAAAGCCGGAAACTCTTTTCCAATATCTAAAAAGGTAATTATTTACTCTTTTAAAAACATAAGGAAATGTTGACGTATAAGTGAATTGTCCACTCTTCTCCATCATTTTAGGATTTTGAGTACATAATTGGTCAATACGGTATCAGTGACGGATGTCTGGAGTTCGAATCCTGACGAGCATGATTTAATTAAACAAATCAGAATTGGCATCTAAGTTCAAACTTCAAACGGAGTCTCCACACGAGGGGAAGCAACGAATTGCGCACATTCTCCCATCAGGTTAGGCTTTTGGGTGCAATTGGTGTATATATAGTGGCTCAATAGGAAACTTCACTATAAAATAGACAAAAGTTGAATACAAATAAAAACAAAAAATGACCTGATTTATAGGATTGCTGAAATTCTTTTATTTAGGATAAGTATATACTTCACCGCAAAAGAAGAAGAAGGTAAGTGTATACTTTTTCATTTTATGGATGATCAAGGCGAATCCTTATATGAATTTAGCTTGGCATGCTATTCCACCCATTTCAAGTTCTCTATATATTCGATGAGCCATTGAGAGGTATTGTGATCTATAGAAAAAGAACCTTAATTAAGCCAGGCTTTGAAGGGGTTGATAGCTCCATTATGTAAGATTTTGCTGATTGACTTGGCAGACCGGGCTAGCACGCCGCCCAGCGCACAACTTAACAGGTCAACAAAGTTTACACACGAAACAGGTACGTGCATGCCACACATACCGTTGTACTGACATAACAATTCTAACCAATTGCAGGGCGACAGCAAAATCTATCGTCAGACAGCAGTACACCAGCTAATAATAGGAAACGCATAGTGCTGTGTCCTGTGTGGTTCTTTTGGGGTATCCCTTGTCCAATCCTGAGAGCTAGTAAACAGAGGCATCCTATGGACTCTCTAGCTTTGGGCCGACCTCAGCTCTTGGAGCCATCCAGATGAAAAGAGAAGGAATCTTTACATTTTGGAATCTGAGAATTAGAAGTGGAAGGACAAGAACAAGACACACCAATTCGTTCACTATTCCTCTCAACCGAAAATAATGATATCTTTGACATTTCAGAGTGAGTGAGATGCACCTCTTGACCAAAGAAATTATGAACTTATACATCAAGGGAAAAAACTAATAGACGTGTAAAGGGTAATTCCTTGGGCGTTCCACTTCTAGAAAAGTTTGTAATCTTAATGCGTAGATAATAGGGGACAAATTTAAATCAACATCTATAGCTAATCGAATCAAAGATAAGACAAACCTCCAACTTTATTGATCTTTTGGATTTGTGCAAATTTCCTCATAGGAGACACTTTTTAATAAATACAAATCCAAAAGGGGAATAATGAAGACATCAGAAGCTTATGGGCAATTTCTTGTATTGGTTTCATATATTCAAACAACATTGTCGAGACAGAAAATTCTTCTCATATTGTCATATTTCACTATATCATCGTTTCTCATGGAGGAAGAGGTTAAATTGTGAGGTGCCTTTTGTTATCCTCCAGGGTCGTTTGTCTTTTTGAAAGATTTCTCCAAAGTAAACAATAAGGCCCATTTGTGTAATTTGATTCAGTGACATATAGATCTTTTCGAATATTCCCAGCAGAAACAGAAAAGAACGCTTGCACTATTTTGGCACGGAACCAAGGTAGCACAGTGACGTTGAGAGACGCATTAATATTTGTCGCATCCACACGCACACGACGACAAGAAAAGATTTGCGTTTCTGTCTCGTCACACGTCGGCACATTAGCGTAGCTAACGGCTTTGGTTTTGTGTTTGTCGTTTAAGCACGTAGTATCACTCCTAGCAGCAGCTGAAATCTGCGACCTTTCTTCCATAGCTTGAGGTCACCCACCAAAAGTAAGGGCATTCGGTTTATTGCTTGATTATTACTAGTTAATTAGAAAAATAATGCGAGAGCTACCTCCCTGGGCCCTGGTATCAGTATCTTTCGTTCATTAATGGGAATACTTTGCATTTCCCTCCATTAATTAGTATACTTGGCTGGTGATTAATCAGCATCGATCTGGATACTAAGCTACGATGCGCCGTACGTGTCATTGATTAAATTGAAACAGCACCCATCGAATCGCGTTGTAGCTATAGCTGGCATTAGCACCACACTATACTCTGATTGTGAATATAGGTAAGCGTTCTCAATTTTTCTTGGGATATAAATTTTTTTCTGGAACTTTTACATATGTTGCAACAAGCCCATTTGACCTACTTTATTATTATTATTATTATTATTATTATTATTATTATTATTATTATTATTATTATTATTATTATTATTATTATTTTGCATGCCACACATTTGTAGGAGGTAGCTAGACCAAGCATAGCATTTCGTTCGGAAGAATTTACAATAGAATGTGGCTCACTTATGAAATTTTGCAGTGCCCTACAGAAAAAACCACTTTAGTGCATATATCGTAAAAATTACCACAATTTAACAATGTCCTTCAGAAATTTTTACTATTTTCATTCACACGGCACCATACTAGAAAAACATCATCATGGCATGTTCCCTCCTCATCAAAAGGGCATGCATACACTATTACCCTTGATGGTTTGGATTCAATACAAATACTCTCTATTCCAAGTAGCTAGCTCCGATGGTTAATGTGGGAGGAGCGAGTTGGCCTGTAGCCTAGTGTTTGCAGTGACCTTAGTTGCATCTTAGGTCCTTGGTAAAAAAAAAATCATAGTCGACTATTCTGTGTCATACACAAACCATTACGGTAGTATTCCGAGATATGCACATGGCTTACCTATCCTGGGCACTGGCTTTAATTTGTTTGGGCACTGGCCTTAATGGCATTTTTTTTATCGGACCAAGAAGAGATTCTTCTTAACGCAAAGCCGTCGAGGTGGTCTTTCCTCCATTGGTCGATTTATTTTATTTTATTTTATTTTTTGGTTATGGTGGCGGATAAGAGTTGGCGTTTTTGAGGAAAAGTAGCTTCAGGGACACCATCTGAAGGTTTAGGCTACCAGGGAAAAAATAGTTTATGGTAGTGCGATACTGATCATTTTTGGCACATATAGATAGTGCATTGGTGCGTGGCATATCTAATCTAATATGCTTCTACATATGCTGCTTTTCCTAGTGGCATTAGCTTACTGCAGAGAAGTCTATAATATATGTTTCTCCCAACCAGATGTGACTTGACCTGTCGGGCAGTTTGTAAGAATTTCTTCGTTATTGCGGTCAACCACACATTTAGCTTTTTCTTCTTCTTCTAGTTAATTATAAATTCTTACGCCTTACGCGATCAGCTGCTGCGGTGAATCCACAAACCATGAAAAATTGCAATCCAGGTCGGCCACTCACTCACATCACCTTTTGCCGTACGTGAGCACAAAAGAACCAATGGAATCACGTCTGGTTGTGTCTCACACTGACCATAACATTTTGCATGCCAGTCTGTATGTACTATGCAATGTAACTAGTGGGGTGACTTGCGCAAGAGTTTTTTTACTTATTTTGACCCTTTATAAAAAACTATTTTCAGATCTAAACCCTCAGAAAAACTATTTTCCAAATTGACCCTCCCAACCACATCATTAGCATCAAATATGTCCTTTCCATCATATGATCATAGACATAATTTGGGCTTGTTAATTGCTACCGTAGCAAAGTCTCTCTCTGTGCATGATGCTTTCAAACAAAATATTATATCATATCTTTACCCTATTTTTGTATAAATTATGCTCGGAAGGCACTTATTCTAATCAATCTTGCATTTTCATCAATATGCCATCTGCTTGAAGCCGTGACTTGAGCTAGCTACAAGGTTCGAGCCTTGTTCAGCCACCCTAGTTGTCACTCAATATTGGCAACCATGTGTCATTGTGCTTCCCTCGTCACTAGGTAGTATAATCCAACGGCTAATGATAAAGTATCAAGTTAATTTATGTACATCAAACGATTTTTATTTGCTCGTGGCACTCAATGGATTTATGGAGTCCATTAAAAGTCAGATGTAAGCATCTTGGAAGAGTTTCAGAATGTTTTTTAATTCATGGAGCTCGAGTTGTGGTTTTTTTATTGAGCAACTTTATTCTTTTTGGACCAAAAATATAGATGTAAACAACTCTATTTCATCCTACAAAATCCAAATCTTGTATGGATCCTAGTTGTTCATCTTTGCACACACACTAGCAGGCGCACACTATCTACCGTGTGCCTGTGCTTTATGAGGGTTTATCCCCAGCCACACGACCTCCTCGATTCTTGGCGTGCTTTTAGGGGCTTCATGGCTCGCAAGGTTAGCCGCATGCAGTCTGAGGTGAGACATGCAACAGGATCGAGCACCATGCACGCCTAGGGTCGGTACGTAGCTTCCTTTCCTATCGCTTCTCATCGATCCGCCGTCGGATCTTGTCACTTGTCAAGAGCGCTAGGTTCCAATGCTGATTGGGATGACTAGATGAATCACTAGAAGGTCACTAGGACTACTACTAGCTAGCCACAAAACACAAAAAACACACCATCTGCAGCATGCATGAGAAGCTCCCGGCATGATGGGTTGCTAGCCTTTGCAAGGCACATCTGCGAAGAAAGGTATTAGACCGGTGGTAGTACCTTGGCTACATTTCTTTGCAAGACATATCTGTGTAGTAGGCTACTAATTTCTAATTAAAGACTAGTGGCAGTATTGTAGCTGTTCTTTAATTTGCAGGACACACTCACACATCGTTGTTCCAATGCTCCCTCCGTTATTTTTTACTTGTAAATTATAGATACTGTCACAACTCACAAATGCATTTCTTACCATTACTTATTACAACTATTTGTTTTATTAATATAGATAATCACATGAAAGTACTACATCCGTATTTACATTTTTCGGTCTTTGATGTGTAGTCCAACCTAAATAATGTAAAGCTACTAATAGTTAAAGTTTCAAAATTTTGATTGAATCTTGATCAAATCATCATATATTTTATTAATACAGATGGAGTATTTTTATAACAAATAATTATGCAATATTTATGTGTATATTAGCAACTTGACTCGACTTAACTCTCCATGTCCATTGATCGATTGCTTGCGTCGGGTGCCATATTCTTGCTTCAATCATCGTACTACTATACATAAGAATGATATCGATCGTGATTCAGATAATGAGCTGATAATCACTGTCTAGCTAGTGGTACTACTCCCTCCGAACTTTAAAAAAAAACTCGACCTGCGGAGGGTAAGCCACCCTCCGGGCATTGTTTGATAGAAGAAGATTTTTTCACGCAGATCGAGAAAATTCCCGAACTCTCCTCCCCACCCTTACACAGGGGCCTTTTAACCGTGTGAGATCGGTTCAGCCTTCTTATGCATGTGCTTTGAGTGGGGAGGAGCGAGGGAATTTTTTTGGGCGAAAAGCGCCGGTGCGGCACCCGTCAATCCCAGGGATCGAACCCGGGCGGGCGGGCTGGCAACAGCCAGCCTTACCACTGAGCCAACGGCTCGTCCGCTCCCTCCGAACTTTAATTATGGTCGTCGGGACAACAAACCACAAATCGTTTTAGTTCAAACTCTGCTGTCCGAACGACAGCTTTTTAAGCACGGACGTAGTACGTACTACCATGAGGGCATTCCGAGTATCCAACATATGTCGTCCAGAGAGACACTGTGAGGCAAAGATGGCCAAATATATGACAGGCTACATCGGAATCAGGGGACCTGTTGTCCATGTGGATGCCACATGATGTGGGGGATCCTACCAAAAATCACAGCACATAAACAGTAGGTGACGACAGCGCTCGCCTTTCCTCCATGCAGCTCATGGTTTCAGCGTACGTATTGGTCTGTACAGGTGCCTTCTAGATTATTGAAATGAGCGATGTTTATATCTTAACATTAACGTGCTGCCATTATTTTCCCTGAATCAAATCATGGCTGCAAGCTTCATGAAGAAAACTTTCAGCAATGGAATTACTTGTACGTGTTGCAATGGCATTCAAGCTTAATAGATAGGGTGTTAACACGTACTAGCTAGGAAACACTAGGGCCAAACGTGCGAGGGTGGTGGGTGGTGAGGGGTGATGTGATACCCCTCAGTGAAGTTGCCGCAGGGTTCTGGTTGGTAGCAGCGAAGGAGAATAGGGATGGGATGGAGTGTAGTGTCTCTAGCTGACGGTGGAAAAGCACTGAGAGCTCAGTGGAAAAGCAAATGAACAATGCTATGCAAGATTTGGCATTGTAGAAACTAGCTATTTTAGCAGTATATCTTTCAGATAGCAATAATAATTATGCGTAGCGCACTAGCCACTAGCTACGGTGCCTTTGTCTTTAGCTTGACCGAGAAATAAAAAGAGGAGGGGGGTCGGCTTCATTGTTTGTCAAGCCCCATTGATAACGACCGCTCAATGGTATATGTCATAAAGTTATATGTTATCGAGTTATACCATCTATTTTGTGAAAACATTATGTTGCAGTTATTTGTAAATACACACTGATGTTATAGATTTTGGCAGATAACAGTTGTTTATAAGGAATCTACTGTAAACATTAAGCCCACCTGTAGATAACCATCACATTTTATTTCTTGTATATTTGGATGAATGAAATTAAAGAATATGCAAGTCAGAAAAAAATAAATATTAATTGTTACCCATCGCAATCAAGTCCATTGAACCAAGGAGGCAAAATGACATGCTAAATCTGCCAGGCATCCCATTTGTCAATGTCTGCTAGTTGCTAGTGTCTACTGATTCAGCCATATAAGCCAAAACATTGCCTTGTGTTTGTAAACTGCATCTATCACTCTTATCCCTTTGTATCGTCTTCATCAAGCAGGGGGGGCCCATAAGCACAAATCTGAATCCTCTTTTATTTCCTTTTGCGCTGCCACAACCACTAGACAAAGGAACATGATTCAATAGCCAAATCTTAGCTTAAATATGGCGGGAAGTAATCACTAAGTAGATAAGGGATAAAATGTCACATTTGTATACGGATGTCGACATGAGTGTGGATCAACAAATTGACCAATATGGTTAAAGTAAATAAGATGAGGCAGACTTGGCTTATCCATCACTATATACAACTATCTACCCATATTTTATTTTAGTGCAACGTTTATATATATGATTGGTTGAATAAGTTTTGCTTCAAAATTTCAAATTTGGATAATTACATATTATGGAGCAATGTCAATGAAATATATATTAAATCACACAAATACATTCAATTGTACATGTGAATGATTTAGCAAATTAAATCTTCATCTTGTTTCACACATTATTAGAGACTATAAAATACAAAGGAGTTATTGGCCGCACCATTTTATTCTGTTAATTCTTGTTTTGATAACCTTTGTTTCTCCATGCAACCAACAAACGAAGACAAGATTGGCCTGAGTGTCATTCACCTTGGTACCATGTATGGTTTGATGCAGTGCATGCGGATCCTTTATTCCTTCCTTTGTTTTGACGGAACACAGGGAGCGTGCAGAGAGGAAAAAGGAGTTTTGATCATCTGGTCAAAGCAACCATTTTAGATCAGGCCCTCAATAAGCTATTGTAACCAACACCAATTGATTTCCCTGATTTTCTACATTATCTTGTTTACTGATCACTGAACATAAACTGCGCGTCGCCTTTTCAATTCAATCTAAAGACCATTTTTATCATCCTTTAAAGGACTTATGTTAGGTATCAAAATTACGTTACAATATCGATAACTTTAGGTATCCAAATTTTGGCAGATTCTTCTTGGTCATCTGTGCAACACTTTTGGAAGAGCACTGATGCGGTAATTTCACAAGTCCCAAGTCCTAAAAAGGAAAATTAGGAGTCCGGTTTTCACCGATGTTTATGTTTAGATAATGGAACAATGGTTCCAGCCGCTACATCCTTTGGGGATGTACAAAACTGTTCATTACACCAAAATAGCACTCAGGCTCAAATCTCATAACAATGAGAGTTCAACACGGATAAAAGACTAACACAATGAATAAAACCAAAGCTATGCTTCAATTCTATTCCTAAACTTCCAACCGAACTTAGCAAAGACTTCCATAATGACCGTTTCCAGCAGTCTACAACCATTTTTCAGATTTTCCTTCGCTCCCTCTCCTTTATGCAGCAGCGACCAAGTGCGGGTCCAATATGTTGCTCTGAAAATTACCTGCAAAAAGGTGTTAGTTTTAGCATTGTTGAATACCATATCATTTCTATTCAACCAAATTGCCCAACATAGGGCTGCAGTACCTACTAAAAATTGGTCTCTAAACTTTGGCTGAATACCATTGAGCCAAGAGCCAAACATAGTCGAAATGCTTGAGGGGGGTTGAATTCCAAAAGTGATGTGTATGGTATTCCATAAAAATCTAGCAAAATGGCAATAAAAAAAAAGATGTTGAATAGTTTCTAGAGAACTACAACAGCAGCAAGTAAGACTGCCATGCCAATTTCTTTTTGCAAGATTCTCCTTCGTTAAAGTAACACCTTTAAAAAGATACCAAAGAAAGATTTTAATTTTCAGTGGTACTTTAATTTTCCAAAAAGGGTCTGTAGATGGAACTATTCCATGTTGCATTAGCGACATATACATTGAGCAGACCGAGAAAGTGCCGCTCCTATGTAAGTTCCAAACAAAAACATCCTTGTCATTGGTGAGATTAATCATAGCTACTTTAGACACAAGATCATGCTAAGCAACCAAATTATTTCCTACTAGAGCCCTTCGGAAAGAAATATTTAGAGGTGTGGAACTTAAAACGTGCGCAACTGTAGCATCTTTTTTCCTTACAATGTTATATAGAGAGGGGTAAACAAATCCAAAGGGTTTATCTCCAATCCAAACATCCTCCCAAAATCTAATTTCGGAACCACTTTGAATGTGAAAAAAACCTCCAGCCAAAAAAAGGTCTTTTACTTTCATTAGTCCAGACCAAAAGTGAGAGTCCCCCGGTTGTTTTTTAACTTGAGTCAAAGTTTTGTTTGACAAGTATTTCCTTCGTAGAAGGTCTTGCCAAACACCCTCTTCATTGATAAGTTTGAACAACCATTTACTCAATAAACATTTATTTTGGATGTCAAGATTTTTAATTCCTAGCCCACCAAAATCTTTGGGTGTGCAAAGAATACTCCACTTAGTGAGCCTATACTTTTTCTTATGTTCATCACATTGCCAAAAAAATCTGGAACGATAATAATCTAGTTTTTGAAGTACTCCTCTAGGGACTTCAAAGAAAGAAAGCATGTACATTGCTAGACTAGTCAAGATGGAGTTAATCAAAACTAATCTGCCTCCAACAGAGAGGAGCTTTCCTTTCCAACTACTAAGTTTTTTCTGAAATTTCTCCTCAATGATTATCCAATCACTATTAGATAATTTCAATCACTATTAGATAATTTCCTGTGGTGCATAGAAATGCCTAAATATTTAAAAGGAGTGGAGCCCGTATTACAACCAAAAAGTTGTGCATACTCTCCCTCGACATCTTTAGCCTTTCCATAACAAAAGAGCTCACTTTTATGGAAATTGATCTTCAAACCAGATAATTGCTCAAAAGTACTTAACACTAGTTTAAGATTTTTGGCTTGGTTTAAATCATGTTCCATAAAAAGAATAGTATCATTCGCATATTGAAGGATGGAGATTCCTTCATCCACCAAATGGGGAATAACCCCTCGGAAGCTTCCATTCTCTTTTGCTCGATTAATAAGAATTGCCAACATATCAGCCACAAGATTAAAGAGTATGGGTGAGAGAGGGTCTCCTTGACAGAGCCCTTTCTTGGACTGAAAAAAGTGACCAATATCATCATTCACCTTAATGCCCACACTACCTCCTCTCACAATTTGGTCAATCCATTTGCACCACAAAGGTGAAAAACCTTTCATTCTCAAAGTTTGTTGGAGGAAAGACCAATTCACCTTGTCAAAGTTTGTTGGAGGAAAGACCAATTCACCTTGTCATAATACCAAAATTAAGACTAAAGAGAGGTAGATTTCCCTTGTGAAATTCATTAAAAAGAGCCATTAGGTCTCCTTTAATGAGTTCCCAAAACACTTGATAAAATTCAGCAGGGAAACCATCTGGCCCCGGTGCTTTGTTGTGTTCCATATGAAATATAGCTTTCTTAACCTCCTCTTCAGTGAAATTACTGATTAAGATGTCATTTTCTGTGTCCGACACTTGAGTAATGTCATTCCTAATATTCTCCATCATACTAAAATTGTTTTTCTCAGGGGCACCAAAAAGACCTTTATAATAGTTAGTGATGTAGCTTTTAAGCTTTTCATCACCTTCTATCAAGCCTTCTTCCTGTTCTAATTGAAAGATCCTAGTCTTTCTATGTTTACCATTGGCCACCAATTGGAAATATTTCGTATTACAATCACCAAATAACAACTTAGTTGTCTTGGCACGTTGATACCACTTAAGCTCTTCTTCTCTAAGAAGTTGAGCAAGGCGATCTTTAAGACAATGTTTTAAGTCGATCTCACTACTACTCAGTAGTTGAGACTCGGCTTTTTTGTCCAATTCCTCTGCCTTCCTAATAATTTCAGCCTTTTCTTTCTTATAATTTCCACTCATGTTTTTTGCCCATCCCCTGAGAAATTGTCTAAGTCTTTGGACTTTGTGTTGCCATTTCTCTAAAGGTGTGCCACCTCTATTCTCTTTGTTCCAAACATCAGCCACCAACTTATAAAAACCGTCGCGTAGCAGCCACCCAAGTTCAAATTTGAACATAGGTTGTTTATCACGGTGAGTGCCATTACCGGAATTTAACAGAAGTGGAGTGTGATCAGAGATTTCCCTATTCAAAGCTTGAACAGTTGAAAGAGGAATCTACCTCTCCTACCTCTCTTTAGTCTTAATTTGAGGTAACGAGCCAGTACCAGCCATTAAAAAGTCCCCAGTCCGAAAAGGAAAATCAGGAGTACAGTCCGGTTTTCACCGAAGTATTACGAGCGAGCCGGACCAGACGAATAAACAACGTGTCCTCCTACCACTGGACAAGGATCGACGCCAGAAACAGTACATCATCCTACGTGTACATGGCACGAAAAGGTAACACGCACCTACTCCTAATTGGCGTTTAGTCGGATTACGAGAGCGAGGCCGTAGCAGCGTCGTCTTCCTCGGGTCGTTTCCGTTGGAGCATGCGTCGTCGCCACCTAGTACATATACTACTACCACTACAAGATTGGTAGGTTACGCCTGTTCCTTTCCATGGCCGTTTCCGGTGTTTCGTCTGCACCTCGACCTGTGTGTGTGAGATCAGCACAGGATCCCCGGCCCTTGTCGCCATGCATCCACCTGCATGCGTGCCCCAGCTGATGAGCTAGCTGCCTCTGCATGGCGTCAAAACGGGCTCATGATTAACCCAATTATTAGTTTATTATTACCAGCTGGAATGAGCATGTTCTCCTTGCAGATCCGGCTGTGCTAGATAGATAGCCGCATGCAGTGAGACAGCTAGCTACATGCGTACATGGCTGGCGCCTGCATATCGCACTTGCTCTTGCCTCTGTACCGGGCACGGATCTGGTGATGATCAGGTTGCAGCGGCGCACGCACGTACTCTGTCGTCCATGCTGCCGGCCGGGATGGTGATTAATCGGGTGGCCGGAGCAGGCAGGTATGGATCAATCCGGCGTGAGGAAAACCGACCTGGATAAGAGGGTGTTCGTTGCTTTAGCATTTAGTATTTAGATCTGTCACATCAAAGAAAATCTTATTATTTAAGAGTACTAAATAAAATTTAATGACAAAACCTTTTTACAGATAGGTACATTTTTACGAGACGAATCTAACGAGCATAATTAATTTATATTTTGTTACAGTAATGCTACAGTAACCAGCGTCTAATCACGGTTTACCTACCCTCGTTAGATTCGTCTCGCGATTTAGACCAAGAGTTCTGCAGTTAGTTTTGTAATTAAACTTTATTTAATACTCTTAAATGACAATATTCTTCCCTCTAAATTTTAGACCCCATGCAACAAACACCCCTAAGTTTGCCGCGCTGGACCTCGATGGATGGATCGATCGGCTGTCGTCCATGCATGCTTGACCGTGGCGATCACATCGGCAGCAGCCGGACAATGATCTGGAGACGTGCATGCAACATGGGTAGGCCAGACGATCAACTGATGTAAGATATCGTCGTCCACAAACAACTCTGCTGGAAAATCCAACAAGGAAAAAAGGAAGTGGCATTGAGCAGAGTAGAGCCAGCCACTCTAGCCCGCCGACCTGACCTGCCCACCAACCAACGTAGCCAGCAATCTTGCACACCAACTTGCAGCGCCCCGTCACGAGCCGAGCCAAAGACGATTTTGTTCCGTAACGGCCGCGCAGCCAAGTGATGATGAGCGCGGTAGAAGGAAAACGCACGAGCAAAGGGACAAGCGTTTGGTCCTGGCTTATTGTTCCTTGGCTGATCTGTGCAGAGACTGACAAAGCCGTAGGTAACACATTAACATGATGGAATAAGTCTACATAACCCCTCCAACTATAGGTGGTGGACTACTTAACCCCCTCAACTTTGAAACCAGATTTTTGACCCCCTGACCTTTCCAATACCAGACACTTAACCCCCTGTGGCTGTTTTGCTGGGCTGTTTTGCCACCGTGGCACGCTGAGCTGGGCAGAGGCGTTGCGCTGATCACCAGGCCAAACTTGTAAGTGAGAGAAGCAGCGTAAGTCGCTCCTCCATGTCCGTCGCCACACCTCCATAGTCCACACCCATCCCGCCAGACCTCAGAGCTCGTGATGGCATGCGAAGCACCATGGTCGAGCTCACGCCGGCTTCCCCGACGCGTTGTGCAGCCGTCGTTGCTTGTGCAGCTCGAGCGGTGTGTTGCGCGTCATGTCGAGCTTAGGCAGGAGGTGCGTGCCTCCGCTATGCTTATCTCCACCACTTCCCGAGGCACGCTTAGCCCCTCCTTTGCGCTGCGCGCATCCGCTGCGGCCCCTGCTCCATGCTTAGCGCCGCCGCCGCGTCAAAGTTGCAGCGACGAGTTCAATTCCAGCGCTGTTGGCTTCGCATTAGGATAAAAAAATGGTCACTGTCGTGCATAAGGCTCCTTGGGAGACATTGGCAGGAGTAATTAGCGAGCAACTCTTCATGAGCAAAGGATTTGACGGTGAAGGACCTTGTGCAGGCGGCGGCTAGCAGTGGGGAGCTCGAAGCATCGAACGGGATGATGATAAGGTTGAAGCATGCATGTACCTTGCCATGGACATTCCTAGGGAGGAGGGAGGGGCCTGGTGTAGCAGGACTGCTTGGCCGCCTGACGGCATGCTACTCCAGCCATCGGGATAAAGAAAAAAGAGAGGGATAGAGAGAGAGATATGACGTGTGGGCCTAATGCCAAATCAGCATACTGTGGCATGCCAAATCAGCAAAACCGCTTCCAAAACCACCTTAGGGGGTTATTTAGACGGTTTGCAATACTTGAGGGGGTCAAAAATCCGGTTTCAAAGTTTAGGGGGTTAAGTAGTCCACCAGTCATAGTTGAGGGGGTTATGTAGACTTATTCCTTAACATGATGCAGAGCAAGACAAAACGGTGCCGTCCATGGAGGTACCCTGACCGTTTCACTCTCTTACTAACACTGCCCGGTTCACCGCTTCCGCGCCATTGCGCAACCAGATATATTCCCGACCTCCTGCAGGCTACAGCGACGACTGCACGCGACTCAGGTACGAGCTCGACACGTGCGCCGCATAAAGCTTGCTCGGCGCCGACCGACCTGTTTGTTGTTCCACGAGAGATGCTCCATCGTCCTCGCATCCATCCGTCGTCCATCGGCACGTCCTCTCGCTTCGACTGATAGATAGTAGTAGCAGACACACACCATCGATCGAAACGCTACGAGCTTTTCTTCAGACCGTGGAAGCACACACTCCCTAGCCTAGGCAACGTCCAAAAGAGCGTCAGGTAGAGGACGGCCAACCTGCTCGCCAAAGCGGTCAAAAGGGAGCGCAGGTGTCGACCGCCCATAGGCGTCGCGGCGGCCGCTCGTGGGCGCGAGAGGGAAAAGGCTCGCGCGGAAAAAGATAACGAAGCGACACCGACACCGTGATGTAAGAACGATGGAGAGTACATGCAGCGGCAGGAGGCTCTTTGGCTGCTTGCTGGCTATACAGGTTTTCACGCACTTTTCCCGTGACCGATCGAAGAATTATTTACCGGCCGCGGCGTGAAATGTGTTTCTGAATCTGAACAACGACAGTATATGCGACTGCAATTAATTGTGGTACATTGTGTTGGAAGTTTATCTTCGCTGGAAGTTGAGGCACTTGATCGCCAGCGCGAAGACGACAGCGAAGAGGACGCAGAAGCCGGCCACCATGGCAGCGACGACGCCGAGGAAGTCGTGCCGGAACCCGAAATGCTGCTCCAGGAACGTCGCCACGGTGGTGGAGGACACGCCGTCGGCGAGCAGCAGCGGCTGGTCCAGGTCGCCGAACTGGGAGGTCAGCAGGCCGTATAGCGTCCACGAGACCGGGTTGGCCCAGTAGTACCACCTCCACCACACAGGGATACGCTGTGTGCGTTGAGCAGGAAAAAAAAAGGTCAGATGGTAAACTCGCCAGTGCCCCAAGCCCCCAACAACAAACAACTGGTAGGTAATGTGCAAATAGCATCGGCACAACTGCTTACAACCAAGTATGTTTTTTTTTTTTTTTGAGCATCTACAACCAAGTATGTAACTACTAAAGAAAAACATGAACTGCCATTCAAGGCTTGTACAATTATATATCCACACTTCTTTCTAATTCCTAGAGTGTCAAGGGGTTACGTTTTTTTTAGGGAGGTCAAGGGGTTAAGTTGCTGTTCATTGCCACCGTACGAGCTATTGAGCCCACAGGGGAGATGCAATGTGCCTAGGTAGAGCCCAAATCCACAAAAAGGAGGCCCACCTAGGCCAGTCAGTTTTGTATTAGGAACACTGGGTAGCATTCCAATTTTACTACCGTGCCAAACATATCTTTTTCCTAGATATGGCAATGACTGAAGGTAAAAACTGACAACTCTGGAATGCAAACAAGAAAACATGCTGATGCTGTTCTTAAATATATAGGATATTTCCTAGTACCAGGCAGTCAAGTGCCACTTTTTTGAACGAGATGTCACATGCAAAAATTCACAATTATTGATAAGATATGAAGAATCAGAACGTCAGGGGCAAATTATGGGGGTGCTAGTTTATCCCATACCTTTCTTGGGATCATGAAACCGCTGAAGAGATTCCACAGCGTGTAGAATGGAGCGGCAATAATAGGTGCAACGGTATGGTTCGGAGTGATTGCCGTCGTCATCATGCCGTAAAAGGTGAAGTACAGCAAAGTGAAGTACATGAAGTACAGAAACCACAAGAACTTGGCTGCCGTCCACTCAAAAGAACCCAAGCTGTAGAAGATTGTGCCATAGATAAGTGACTGCACAAGAATGTAAGGGAACTCCACAGTAACCTGCCAAGGAGAAATGTTAGTGCAATGTTATGCCCACTAAGGATTGCTAAGCCAAAATAGTTCTTGATAAGGATTACCAAAGAAAATGCAAACGGCAACGCTGAATACATCCCAGCAGCTCTCTCCCTGTATGATACGAATCTTTCAATGGAAATCACAGGTTGAACAGAAGTGGCGTTGGTAATTCCTATGAAGAGCACTGCTGCGTACATCGCACCCATGGCGTTGAATATATCATGTTGGGTCTCCCTGGAAGTTGCACAGCAACAATATTGTGCTCAGTTTACTTCACTGCTAGGGAACTAAAGAAAAACTGCTGGCAGAACAACAAGAGGAAATACCTTCTAGAGCCGAATTTCCAGCAAATAGTCCCAAACATCAAAGAGATAATAACGGTGTAGAAGAATCGAACTGCAGTGTATTGAGGATTCCTCCAGTACGACAGGTTTTGTTTCCATAAGCAAGCAATATACTGAGCACAAAACGGTTGAGCATACTTTGTGGCGAATGTAAGTTCTTTTGATTCATTGTTCGGTTTGCTAAGGGCATCAACCATGTCTTTCGTTTGCCTAAAATTCAGTAGCAAAGTCAGATGATAGCACGGGAAAGAATGACTCCAAAAACCGGTCGAGATTGGAAGGGAACATATACTTACTGAAACAACTTTGATTGTTGGTAGTATTCAGCAAAATCCACTCCAAGAATTTGCTCCATTTGAGTACTTGTGACTTCCAACATCCATGCAGCAGGATTATATCCATCCCTGATTTTAGGCACTCCTGGAATTGCCTGTTTATATACATGAGGATGTAAGGACAGTTACCTCAAGAATTTTGCATTAGTGACAAAATACATACTCCAGACCGTACCTCAAAAAACTCAACCAGATTGCGCGATTTGGAGCCTAAAGGACCAGCATATATAAGTTGCCCTCCGCGCTTCATGAATAAAAGCTGAGAAGAAAATATAAAGTTACAAGAGGACAGCTTGAATCAGATTTCAAGCGCAACGCTTATGCATATTATTGTAACATAACAAAAATAGTTTGTCTGATCAATGAGGTCAATAAAATTAAATCTACCAATAAGGGATGGAAGCAAAAACTCTATCATTTTAACTGTTGAAATGTATGCAACATTGAATTATTCTCTCCTAAAGAATTCAAACTAAAGTATGCATTTAGAAGCAGGCAACGAATCAAGTGACAGTTCCACGAATAAACAAGATATTTGGAATGCTTAAACCCATACTTATCAACGATGTTTGAAATTGATAGCTTAAAAGTGTCACGTCAGTTTTTCTTGTACCTCATCGAATGACTCAAAAATGTCGATACTTGGCTGATGGATGGTGCAAACAATTGTTCGTCCAGTATTAACAATGTTTCGCACCGTTCTCATTACAATGGCTGCAGACCTAGCATCCAATCCTGATGTAGGTTCATCCATGAAAACAATAGAAGGATTTGCCACAAGCTCCACAGCAATTGTCAACCTTTTACGCTGTTCTGTAGACAGACCATTTACCCCAGGTAGGCCAACAAGAGCACCACTTAAGGGATTCAGCTCCACCAGTTCCATCACCTCTTCAACGAAGGCCTATGAAAGGAAATACTAAGGATAAGGAGGACAAGAAGGGCATGTTTTTTACAGGAAGCAAACCCCTACAGAAAGAAAAATTCAGTCACGGCTTACCCTTTGAGTGTCCACATCAACATGCGAAGGCAACCGAAGGCATGCTGAGTACAACAAAGACTCTTTCACAGTCAAGCAAGGCGAATGGACATCATTCTGTTCACAATATCCGGAGATCCTTGTGAATGTCTCTTGGTTCTTAGGATACCCAGATATAGTAATGCTTCCTTCTATGAGCCCTCCAGTCTTCCGGCCAGCCAAAACATCCATGAGTGTGGTTTTGCCAGCTCCACTAACTCCAACAAGTGCTGTTAGTATCCCTGGCCTGAATGCTCCAGTGACATCAACAAGCAGCTGTAGGCGGTCTTCCGCAATACCTTGCCTTTTCAATTCCTGCTATCAAAACTGGATTAAATAAATGAATAAATACATCTTCTCTTTCTATCTGAGGAACCTCACTTCGACAAGTGATCCAGGTCTGACATACCTCTGGAACATCAACGTAGTAGTTGATATTCTTAAAGCACATATTAAGGGGTTGAAAAGGTAACACCATCCCCTTCTGTTCCTTGAGATTTGGCCCTGGAAGTGAAACGCAGTCAATATGCTTTCTGAAGGGGGGTTTTATTCTTATGTGTGTGATATCAAAAGATATTTCAGTTCCTAAAATTACCATTTAGTGAATGTGAATGCAGATAAGATCTTAGCTCTAGAGCTACCCTGTCATTCTTCCTCCTGGAATCCCTGTGCCGAATTTCATCTTTGGACACAACAGCTTGCAGATTACCAATAGCTGTGAAGGAGAAATCACTCTGAGAGTGAGAATTATAATCAAGAAGTTGAAGTTGCTTTGGCCTTAAAAAGAAAGGATGAACTTACGGTTGAGAAGCGTCAAGAACAAAGTAAATAAGATGTTCAAAGCAATCGCATAACCAAACAACGCTCCAACACCAATCCAAAACCAGTACTTTTCCTTGAATAACCCATATCCAGTAAGTATCACTTCACCTAATGTGATGTTCTGGTTTCCAAATTGCTGCAATTGTTTAAGGAAAAATACAGAAATATTAGTGGAAAATTACAATAATTTCAAATGACGAAATTTGATATATCATAAGTAGTTTTGGTATAATGGACTCGGAAATATTCATGTGTTCATGTTTAGTGTTGACTACAACCAACTATAAGATGTAACTGATTGTTGCCATAAGTGCATTCAATGATATGAGAAAGTAGTTTTGGTATAATGGCCTCGGAAATATTCATGTGTTCATGTTTAGTGTTGACTACAACCAAACAATAAGATGTAACAGATTGTTGCCACAGGTGCATTCAGTGATATGAGAAAGGGGATCAATATTAGGTGTTACCTTGCTCCATGAATGCCCATGGAATTCGTTGACAGAAATAGCATTTTGTGCATACATCATAGGAGATACCCAGTACCCCCAAATCCACCAGGCTGGTATGCTGTCTGTTGGGTATCAAGCAAATGAGCGGTAGCATGTTAGATCCATATTCTTGAAACTGCTATCAATAATAACACAGCGAAAGATTCAACCTTTGGTTATGATGAACCCTCCAAGGATCATAACAACCAACAGCGCAAATGATCCAAAGGTGTTAGCAACTATCATATTTCGTCCCAAAGATGCCATGACTCGGAAAAGAGCCAAAGATGTTTGGTGCAGAAAGAAGAGCAACAAAAACTGTCCAAGGAATCTGCAGATCGAAATCAATCAATCTTAGAATGGATATCTCTCACGCTTTGAGCAGAGAACAAAACCAAGAAAGCTAATGTCAAATACCTGGTGAATTGGGGATCATAACCAACCACATAATATGTTACAATTACCCACATTCCTGATTCAATAAGTGAGGTAGGAATGCTCAAAAGCCACGAAGGAAGTGTGAAAGCCCATGGTGGGTAGAAATGCAAATCCCTGTGCTTGTAAAGAACAGGAAGCTTTGTGACCAACATTGAGACTTCAGTAAAGCCGTTGAATAAAATCATCACAATTGCAAAATAAAGGGCCCCTAGATAAATGATCCCATCATCAACTGAATCATGGTGCATTGTTGTTCTGAAAAACACCGTCATTGTGATAAGGGCAACAAGTAGAAGCTGACAAAAAAGAGAGAATAATGTCAGAACATCTTTAATTGACAGGAATTGACAGCATCTAGTTAAAAGCACACAGATGTAAGAGTATGTGTTAATGAAAGTGACAAAGTAACATTGAAGCGTGATGCGATAAAAATTATGAACCGAACTTGGAATGGCATGTTTGTAAAAGATTGCATTTATTAGAGTAGTATGCGAAAAAGTCTAAAGCAGTAAAATCACCAAGTGAGCTAG
Organism: Eragrostis curvula; assembly: GCA_007726485.1. Taxonomy (NCBI): domain Eukaryota; kingdom Viridiplantae; phylum Streptophyta; class Magnoliopsida; order Poales; family Poaceae; genus Eragrostis; species Eragrostis curvula. The sequence continues at coordinate 9,650,895 of RWGY01000026.1, read as the reverse complement.
CAACAGAAATGTAATCTTTATTTTTCACTCCAAGAAAGTTTCCGCTACCACATTATAGACTGTTCAAAAGTGTTACAGTTGACAAGGGCACAAATTTATTTGGTTCTAAATGCATCTTCTAAGTGACACTACCTGTATGAATTTGAAGACATAGATGAATGAATTTCTTTTCATGAGAAGACGCTGCCATTGGAAATTGGACTTGAGAAGCTCCAGCCTCTTGACACCATAACTTGATGTTGAAAGAGCTGCAGGATGATTACGATGCCTGTTGTACGGCACAGCTAATTCTTCATCCAACCTCTTACCAATGATAAATGTCTTAAAAGCTTCAGCAAACTTTGATACAGAAACAAACTGGTATGGATAATCATAGTGGCACCAGTACTGCTGCTGATCTTTCTTGGACAAAACCTGCAACACAAGAAACATAAGTACACAAGAAAATTCCATTCGACTTTCGACATAATTACAGGAAATGAATAGTGTAGAGTTGCCTACTTCTTGCAAGAAATCAGCCACGTTTTTTCTTTCTGGACACCTGAATCCCATAGCAGCAAAAAAATCAACAGCATATTCACGTGGGCCCTGGTACACAATTTGACCTTCAGCTATAAGAATAACGTCATCAAATAGCTCATAAGTTTCTGGAGCCGGCTGCAGCAAGGATATGATTGTAGTGCCGTCAAGAGCATGCGTAGAATGCCTTAGGTACTTGATAATCTGATACGTTGTTGCACTGTCAAGGCCTGTTGATATCTCATCCATAAACAGCACACGAGCTGACCCAACTAGCAATTCACCTGGGAGAGCAAGAAGCGTAAAAATATTGTAATAACCTGACTTCTTCAACAGTACCAAAGTACAGAAATGATATTTACGAAAATTAATACATGAATGGCATTAATATGAGCCAACCTGTTGTCAAACGCTTCTTTTGCCCTCCAGAGATCCCCTTGATCATTTCATCTCCAACGATGGTGTCAGCACAGACGTCCAGCCCTAAAATCTTGGCTAGATCAAAATTAGCAATTTAGAAATCTTGGAAGAATAAAATAATCAAAGATGTTATAAAAACTAAGAGCGGCAGCGACTGTTTGAAAATAACTCCCCCATACATGTAAGCAAACAGTAGAAAAAATGGGTCCACTAACATCTTGTAAAATAAGAGGATGAATCAAATTAATCAATGATATCAGCAGAAAAACATAAATAAAAGAAAAGCACAAGCACAGTCAACATTTACATGCACAAAAGAGAGCGAATGTCCGAAGCAAATAAACAAACAGCAGAATGAGATACATGACATACCTTCATTATATACTCTGCCACGAGGCTTGTCTGCTTACCGTCAAGGGCCAATGCCTGATGAGTTTGGAACGAGAGAATGAGACGAGGACCAAAAGAGCATAATTGTTTTGCGTATATACAAAGCTCTTTAGATGTAATCTACCTTCATAAATACATCAAGGTCCTCATCAGGCTTTATGCCCGCGTTCTTTTCTCTCCTCAAAAGTTCAACAAGCATGTCTGCAAAGTTGATTTACGTCAATTAGCAGACTAAGAAACAACAATAATAGTAAGAAAATTGCGGCAACATGCCGCACCATATTTTATTCCAACACCCTGACAACGCCCAGCAAACTCCAGAGTTTCCCTGACTGTCATCTCGGAAGCGTGCCAGTCTTGCTGACTGACATAAGCAGAGGTTCGCTGAGGCACGAATTCATTCAAGCGGTGACCGTTGTAGGCAATGTCTCCAGACATCTGCAACAAATCGTGGTAATTCCCGTCAGTAACAAAAATGTTGGGAGCAGTTTTGTTACCAACAAATCGGGCTGATCAAAATCAATTCTCAGGCATAGAGGCACAAACCTTCAGTCCAGGACCGAGCCGTCCAGCAAGAGCGAGCAGCAAGGTGGTCTTCCCAGAACTTGGAGGACCCAGAAGCAGTGTCATTCTGCACCATGAACCAATTCACAAGCCAAATTCAGCAGAGCTTACTGGACGCACCAGAAAAAAAGAAGTTGCTCAAAGAACGCAGTTTTTCCGAGAGGCGTGAAAACGGAAGCTCCAGATTTACCCACCTTGACGGTCGAATTATCCCACTGATGTTATCCAGAATCGGTAATTTAACTCTTCCACCTCGGTAGATCCTCAAATGCCTCAGAAACGCCTGTTAATTCGATGAAAGAGACATACGCATTTCAAGACACGTTGGGCCACGGAGTAAGGAGGAGAATTTTGCAGTTAGGGGATTGCGCGCCAACCTCTGTCATGTTGCAGATGAAGTTGGGGATGGTCGGCAGCGCCCTGCTCCCGACATGCACGTACGCGTCCACCGTCAGATCCTCGTACCTCACCTCGATCTTGGGGAACTCGATGTGCACTCTGCAGGAGGGGGAGATCGGAAATCAGGAAACAAGTACACATGTTTCAGGATTTGTTTGAAAACCCAAAACGCAGGATCACCCCTACAGGCAAACAACAGAGCTTATGTGCACTACTAGTACTAACTGTACGTAGCACAGGCGAGCGTACGGTGATCGTCGTACAAGTACGCACGAGCAAAATCTGCTGCTGCCAACTGACCCCGCACGGCCTGCGCGTCCGCGGCCATGGCCACGAAGCTTCAACAGCCATTCTGATAGTGGTCACGGTCTCAAAATCTCGAAAGCCTCAAAAAAAAAAAAATCCGAAGACATCCTCCTGGGGCTCTGCGACGGGGAAAAGCTCGCGGGCCCCACGGGTCAGTCACTCAGAACAAGGGCATCTAGAAGCCTTTCCCACCACCGCGGCAGACGCGCCATTGGCACACATGTCAGCCAAAGCCACAGCAACTGAAGCCCGCACCAGAGACGACAAACGATAGCACGAGACGGATGCCACGAGAGAGGAGAGGAGAGCTCCCCCGCTCCCCGTGCAAGCAAAATGCGGGTGTTGAGTGAGTGCACTACTCACGCGTCGAAGCGGCTGCGAATGCGGCGGAAGAAGTGCTCGGCGTCGCCGGAGTCGGCGAGGAGGCGGTCGACGAGCGCGGTGCGGTCGCCGGAGGAGAGCCCCGCGACGTCGACCTCGCAGAGCACATCGTCCCCTTCGGCGGCCGCGGCAGCGCCATGTGGGGCCGGGGACCGGAGCAGCCCGCGGCGCGCGCGGGCGACGGTGGGGAGCCGCTGCAGCGCCGCCCACCGCAGCGCGTCCGCCTCGTCCTCCGTCTCCCGCCATGACCCCGAGCGCGAGAACGCCGCCTCCGCCGCCCACATCTTCCTCCGCCGCCGCAGCAGCAAACCCTAGTAGGTTCCCCACTTCCTCGGCGCAGTGGGAGTGAGTGGCGCGCCGCGGCGGAGGTGATTTAAGGAGGGCGTGTAATGGCGGTACTGGCAGTGGTGGTAATGGCGATGGGAGGGGTTGGATCCACCCACCGGTCGCCGCATTTATGGCGCGCTCGTCCATGGCCGCCCTCTCTCTCCTCGCGCGATCGTCTCTGTTTTCTTCTCTCTGCTCTACTAATCCATGGGGTTTAACTGAATCCTGGAAACTGACAGCGACAGGAAAGGGAGGGAAATAGTGAAGAGGCCACCAGTTTTTGGGCCTGTTTGGGCCCCAATCGGCAGCCTGTCATTTCGCTTCCGCTTCTTCACCGTTTACCCGGCCCACGGTAACTTTTGATGTATGCAAGGCCCCGTTCAGCACGCTACAGCGCTCAGCTAAAATGCGCAACGTGAAATTCCCGCTTTCCAAACAGCATTGTCTGAGCACGGAGTGTGTCGTCGTCGCAGTTTGCACGGGCGAGAGCCACTGGAGGCCAGTGGCAACAGGTTGGCACTGTGGCGCGTCGGCGTTGCACGTGAGTGTTCTCTTGTTTCTTCAGCTTCTGTAAGATAAATTATTTTTTTTGCTGCCGACCCTAATAATGGCTAGGCTGGTCACAGCAATTTCCTTCAGATGGAGACGTTTCAGCGGTACATCTCCTCATGTAAATTAGTTTTGCTGCTGAACCTAGTAATGGCTAGGCTGGTCGCTGCAATTTTCTTGAGATGGAACGGTGAAACGCAGTGGCGGAGCAACGTTTTGACAGAGGGGACACTTAGTTAAGAAATATTGCAAGGGGGCAGATTTGCATGTTTTCTTTCATTTACATGGCAAAATCAGGAACTTATACGCAAAATTTCAAAAGTTAGGGGGGGGGGAGTAAAGAAGCTCCACCTCTGGTGAAACGTTTGATGTGTGTGCACCACAAGGCCCATGCACGAGCAGCGGCAACAAATCCAGTGGCTACCACCGAACCAAGCGAGGTCGATTGAGATATGACGGCCTACAGGTGCCTTGTATGAGCTTGGTTTTATAGCTGTAAAAGCTTCTATTTTTTTAAGAATAGAGAGTATATTTCAATATTTCAGTCTGATCAATGCATGTAGTTGTAAAAGCTACGAATAGTTTGTAACACCATTCTGAAAAACATCTCACAAACCTTGATAATAACTTTATCAAACAAGTTTCTTGACTTCTACTTCGCCCCAGGCCCAGGAGTAGTATAAATACAACTTTTAACTTTTTAACATTCACATTTAGAAGCAATCAAGCAGTTATTATGAAACAAGTCTAAAAAGCTAAAACAAAAATAGGAGGTAGAGCAGTTTTACGTTCTAAAATAATGTCTATTAGTTTTGAGAGTACCTATGCAATTGTACTATTTGATTACTATATTATGTTTATTATTAATAATAAAATAGATTATTTCAACCTTAACCGCTAACCTTAGGAGCTAATAATAATGAACTAGTTTGATGAACAATAAGAATTGATTTTTTATAAAAGTAAAATTACTATTACTAGTCTATCATACATTATTTTCTCCAATATTACTTTTACTAATGATCATTAATAGCGGATATTTTATACCAGATTAGGCCATCGGATCAAATTAATGTTTTAGACAAAAAAACTGCTCGATTAAGGTAGGGACACGGGATAGCACAGCCCGGAATAATTCACGACCGTAACAGCTCGGCTTGCACCGTGCTGTCCTGATGGGTCCGGACGATCGACATTGTCAAGGAGGATGAGAAGAGAAATGTTCAGAGACAGCACACCGGCCAGACATTTGCACCTATCCCGTCCACCTTGCTCATTCAGAGAGAGAGAGAGAGAGAGAGAGAGAGTAGGGGCTTCGGGGCAGAAACGCCATGGCAATAGAGGTCCCTACACAGCTCGCACCAATAAGTGAGGTGTTTTGTTCGTTGAATTGCCCAGCACCAGCATTCATGGCTCCACCCAACCGGTTTTGCAAGCTTGCAATCAATTATACCATCAGGGTCTGTTGACGCCATTCGGAAGTCGGAACCCGGGTTGATTTCGTCGTTAAGGGTCTCACAAACAAACAGCTCCAGAAATAAGAATTTTTTTTTTTGCTTTCTTCTCGGGGATTTGCTACTGATAGCAGTACTGCCGTTGCTGTCAGTGCCTGTAAACTCCGGTCCTTCTTATCATTGCGGAAGTAGGTGACCCAGTATTTGTCCGTGCCGTTTGTGCGCTGCAAAACCACGCCGTCACATATACACAGTCTCGCAGATCCGATCGGCCTGCATGTCGGCTGCAGTACAATCCGGCAGCAACTGCGAGGGCACAGAAACTGTTACGCATGAACTGTACTCTCACTTCACTGTGCAGATCCAGCTGGGGGCCGGCCTGGGGGCTGGGGCTCACTTCCGATAGTGAAGGATCTCAAAGGAGCTCAGTATGAGCTCGGAGGAAGATACATCATCCATATATGTGGTTTCAAACTTTCAATTAACCTGCAATTGAAAATCATCTGTCGGTGATGCAAGCAAGCAAGGCACGACGTTGATGCTGCCCACAGAACAGAGTAATTTGAGACATCAGCAGACAGTGTATCTGAATGTCTCAGTCTGTTCACAAGTTGGTAGTATCTGTGATATTCAGCTGCACGATGCATCTGGTTGCCACTCTTTGAACCTTTCTTGCCTCCTCGTCTTTGTCTTGCTACATCAAGCATTAATCTCTCAGTTTCCTCGCCACCACACACACTGTCTGTCACGCAACATGACAGGCAGGTAGCTGCAGGTGCACGCCCCAGCGAACGAACGATCCTCCAAACGCAACCAACCACTGAAGACGAGATCGAAAACAGCAGCATTGATCTCGTATCCTCTTTACCACGGATGGGCCGGCCGGTGCCACTGCTAGCTGCCTCACGCACGTCGGCGTGACAAGATCGGCGGTTGCGGCCAAAGTTTCTAGAGCGCGTTCGTCGTCATGAGATGATGAGATCTCCGGGAGGCTGGGACCATATGAGCAACAAACTGCTCGAGCTGATGATCACATGGACTTTTGGACACCAACCGCTGCTGCCGTGCTGTGTTGTGACCTGTGTGAGTTGGAAGAGATTAAGCAAAGTTAGTCCTAGCAAAGCTTCAATGCGATGCTGGATGTGGCCAGAATCAACTGATCCTTTTTTTGGAGATGGACCTCCATAACTCCACTCGTCTTTTCCTCTGGTCTTACTGTTCTTGCTGGTGAGTGGCGACTGGCGAGCCTCCCTCCTCTGCTTGACTGCTTCACCCATTTAGCTGAGATCTGGTTGGAAATGGCAGCACGTGAATGCAACGGTTGTATACTGCATTTGTTGTTCACTCATCTCATCAACACTTCACTCTCTCTCTCTTTTTTTTCTGTTTAGTAAGCACTTCACTCTTGTTCTCACATTCGGGGAAAAAAAGATTGACATTGTGATAGTGACAGGAGTTGTTCTCTTCATTGCAGGTTAGCGAACAATCAGCCTGTTCGTTTGGATGTTTTGCAGCAAGCAGCAGCAGCTACAGTGTTCGCAGTTATTTCTTCAGCAGTAGCTACAGTGTTTCAACAGCAGCTACAGTGTCCACAGTTATTTCAGCCTGAATTCTTCTATAGAGATTATGAGTTGGTGGGGGCTTGGTAAAGGTTTGACCCTGCTGAATCTGCGAACCACACTGCAGTAGTACTCTGCACTGCTCATAATTTCCCCAGAAAATTGAGCAACACATGTTGTATACTCCTACTTCCCATATTGGAACGCAGGCCATGAGAGGACAACCAACCAAGAAAAGGCCAACTTGATCAATGATCAGTATACCACTCCATAATTCAGGGACTTTAATAGTAATACAATCGTGGTCTGCATTGAATTTCAGCACTACAAGTCTGCAATGCAAGAACAACGACTGCAAGGCCTGTTGCCCTGTTCACCTGCTTTCTCATGCGGCCATTAAACTCTCTGCGCAGCATGAATGCACTGGCCTCACATGCGTCACGAACTGACCGGCCTAAAACATGAACACCATTTTCTTGCTGCTCAGCTGTTCACCTGCTTAACCTGCTCATTGCTGCAATTTGTCTTTACCAAATGCATCCTGACACGAGCTGTTCGCCGTGAGACTGACTCCAACAAGAAAGCCAGTTTTCAGAGGCAAAAGGACCAATGCATAGCATCTACAGTAGTTTGCCTAACTTCTCTAGACACTGTCTCCAACAGAGCAATTGCATTTCTTCCTTCTTCTTCGCCTTTCGCCTTCCTCTTCGCTCCCCAACAGCAGCAGGAGACGGCTTGCCGCGCGCTACCGCGCCGTCGCGCCGCGGCTCGCCACACGCGTTGCCGCAGCTGGTCCCGCGTGCCGCCGCGGCTCCCCGCGCCGCCGCTCGCCCCTCGCGCCACAGGCTGGCCCTTCCCCACGCAAATTACGCCAATCGAACAAAGGGCGGCAAGGACGAACAAGCACGATTGAAGAACAATTTTGAAATTGGTCTGTTCGAGTTGAAATTGATACGTGTAGAGAGGAATTTCTAATTCCAGCAACGCGCACTTTCAATGAATCGAACGTTAAGCTCGTTTGTTGCTTCATGACCCCGGACAACATGCGGCAACGTTAAGCTCGTTCAATGAATCGAACAGACCAATTTCCAATATCAACGCATCTGCAATTTCAATGAATGTTCTGCCATGCCATGCTCGTTCAATGAATCGCTTCGGCAACAGCTTGCTCCGTCACGCCATCCGTCTCCTCACGACGCGCGGCCACCTCCCCGCCAGCCTGCGACGCACTGCAGCCTCCCCGCGACCTTGGGCCACCCGGAGCCGTAGGAGAACATCCCTCCACCGTCGCCGGGACCGGGGCTCCGGCACTCCCCGCCGTCGAACGCAAGGAGCTGCTGCGCCGAGTTCATGCCGCCGTCGTTGAGGAATGCGAGCTGCTCCTGCAGCTGCATGTCCTCCAGAAGCGAGCTAGTGCTCTCTGGTTGCAGAGCAGAGGAGCTAATGGCTAGTGCTCTCTAGTTGCTCGCAAGCATCCGCTTCCCCAAGCCTCCGCCGCGCACCGCTCAACCTGCACGCCTCCGCGCCCCGCTCGCCATGCGCGCGTGCGCTGCCTCCAGCCCGCCACGCGCTCCGCCGCGTGCGAGGCCGGCGGCGAGTCGTGCGCCCCGCCCACGCTCCACCCGCACCTCAATGCAGCGCGCCGTGCTCAGATGCCGCCCCGCCCCGCACCACAAATCGAAAGGAATCGAAAGAATCGTGACACAAATCGAAAGAAATCTCAACATGGCCGCCGTCGGGACCCGTTTCTCGACAAGGCCGCCGCCACCTCGGCCTCCGGCGTGCCTGCGCTCGTGCTCGCCTGCGCTTGAGCTCCTGCCGCTCGTCCACGTGAAGCAGGGGAAGCACAGTCGGGGCGCTGGGCGCGTCGTTCCTGGGTGTCCGCCCCGCCGCGGCGGACGGCGACGCCGCACTGGTGAACACGTTCGCCGTGCAGGTGAGGTTGGGGATGTTTGACGGCGACCCTCGCACCTCCGTGCCGCCGCGGTGCCGCGCCGGCGCGCCCTCTCGCTCGTCCACGCCGCGTGCCGCCGCTCTCAACGAATGCATTGGAGGAGAGAGGGAATGCAATTTTACATTCCCTCTCTCCTCGGTAGCCACTTTGCCTTGTCCTTTGCCTGTTCTGTTGGAGAAAGGATTGGTAATGCACAGTGCTTCTGAAGAGCCATATTTGGAGAATGCATACCCTTGTTGGAGTCAGTCTGAGCATCTTCATGTTGCTTACGTTTTTTCCTTACACTGCCTGCTGGATTGAGGTTTCTAGTCAATACCGGTGATCCGTTTCTTTCATTGCGTATATGCAGGAGTCGTTTTCGTACACACCAACGCCCTCCCGCGTTTGGAAGGCTATTGATGCGCCGCTTCTGCACATCCCTCTCAAGCTTCTTAATTCTCTATTTTGAATATAAAAAAGGAAGAAAAATATTTAGGTTTTATAGGGCGGTGTTAAATGTTGCAAGCAGATAAAATGTCGTCGTCAGTCGTCAGCGATGTACGATGAAAGGCACGTGAAGAGAAATGTGACCAGGAAGAAGGCAACGAAAATGGCCAGTACCTGAGACTGTCTCCAACGGAGACTCCATTTTGCACTTTATGTTGAAAATGGGTCTTCAAACCAGTAAAACACATCTCCAACGGCAGACACAAACATCGCATCCATTTTAGCACCAGCTCTTCTCCGGATGTAAAATTGAGGCAGCTCGCCCCCCTCGATCCATTCGAATCGTTTTCTTTCTCTTCTCTCTCGACGAACAGACGGACGGTGCAGGACAGCTGCGGCGGCGCGGGATGGAGCGGGCGAGCTCGCTGCGGCGGCACGGGACAGCTGCGGATGGCGCCCTCGACCACGACCACCGCGGAGGCCGACGATGCGGCGGCGGCGAACCTTCCTCGTCGCGGGAAGGCAGCACCGGCACGCTGCTCATGCTCGCGCTCCTTGGCCTCCGGGAGGGAGGGACGACGTGCAGCCACGCGGCGTCGGCGGAGGCCTTCATGGCGAGGAGAGGGAACAGGGGAGCTCGCCCCGCCGCACCAGGTCGCCCCCGCCGCGCCGCGTCGCGCCCGAGCTTGCCCCGCTGCGCAGCCCACCCGCTCCCATCTGGATTCCATTTGCCGCTGCTCGATTCGGGTCCAGCTGCTGCCCGTGGCGTCGCCGTCGCCCTCCGCCGCCGTCGAATTCGCGGTCCCACCGGCGCCGGAGAGCATTGAGGAGCTGGACCGGAGGTACGCGCCGTACGCGCAGCGGGACGCGTACGGGCCGATGGGCCTCGGCCTCGGCCCCATCGGGGCGGCCGAGGCAGCGCGGCTGGCGTTCGCGGCTGCCGTCCTCCTCGGGTGCGCGGCGCGGCAGCGACGCGGGGCTGGGGGCGCGGGACCGACGGAGACGCGGGGCAGGGCGGCGGCGCGGGGGCGCGGGCGACGGCGACGCGGGGCCGGGGGCGCGGTGGGAGCCGGAGGAGGAAGAAGGTCTCGGGTATTTCGGTGCTCCGTTGGAGACGCGCGAGTTTGACGGACGCCCTTTCAGCCGCATGACCTCCTATTCAAGTGTTTTGGCCTCCGATTTAAGGTCTCCTCGTTGGAGATAGTCTGAGCCGGAGAAAGTGAGGCACGGATCCAAACTCCGATGCGACGTCTCGCTGGTCGCTTTCGACTCATGGGGCAAATGGATTACAAGTTTACAACCACGGTCGTGACTTTAATCTTCGTGTGTAAACACAGGAACATACGCTTGTACTAATTGGAGAAACATGAATCTTCACCAACATGGATGCTGAAGCTGATATTAAATACACAGCTACAACTGGTGTGAACATACAGGTTCAGCGTCGCTGGATAAATAATAGACTGTGAATGCTGCAAATTGGAAATTCGCAATTTATCAGCGACAATACGCAGCCATTTCAAGATGTGAAGCACGGCGAAAACCGCAAGACAAGTAAACAAAGCCACAGGCAGCTCATCAGACATAGGCATGCCAAGAACAGCACATGGCTCTTACATTTGATCTGTATACAATTGCTGTCACAAGTAATATGGAAAACTGGAAGTCAAACAGGATGAAGTGTTAAATGATGATTTGCTATTGGTTACATAGGCCACATGGGTGGTTTCTCAGGCTCGATGCCTTTTATTCTGTCCGAATTCTCAATCTGCTAATTGACTTTCGGTATTTCTTGGTATGTGTTCCTTGTCTTAATTTCTTCTCTTGAGCTAATCCCAGCAGAAGTATATCATTGAAAAATTGGAGTTCTGAAACTTGAATGTCAAATGTACTTACATCCAGTGGGCTGTTACTGTACCATTCCTTTAGTTACAAGCTCTTCCAGACCACGTCTTAGCCTCTCAGCAGCAAGTCTTGTGTCTTCCTCCTTCAACCCTCCAAAGGAGACACGAATGTATCCAGGGCCGCCGCTGGCACTACCAGGGATCACAGCGACACCATGCTTGTTTGCAAGCCATCTGACAACTTCAAAATCATCCGAACAGTTGTCGGGAAGTTTTGCCCAGAGGTAAATGGCACCCTCCCCACCCTTGACAGCATCCTCACCAAGTGGAAACATCGCCTCCTTAAGCACCTCTCGGTTTGTCACTAAATCTTTAATCCTTTCTCTGATCCACTCTGGACCAGCCTCTAATGAGTAGAGCGCCAGGTGCTGCCCAATGATAGAGGCACATATAGGTATGTTATCTTGCACTTTGAGGAGCTGATCATGAAAACCGTCAGTTTCATTTGGATATGCAATCTGCAAAAGGCAGCTCATGTATGAGTAACAGAAAGTCGACTAGCATGCACATGGGAGATGTATCAAGCTAAAGAACTTAACATTGACTCCAACCACTAGAAATGTTAATGCATAAACAAATGGCAAACAAGGAACGTGATGCACTTACATATCCTACACGCCACCCCATCATTCCATAAGCCTTTGAGAATGAGAAAAGGTTGACAATGTGATTATCTTCTAAGCAATAGTGCTCCATTCCATCATACATAAAGTACCTGCGATCAAATTTCAGAATTGCACTCACGATCAAGTCATACAAAGGTAAAAACAATTGTGACAACTAAGTTATAACAGCCAGCAGAGTCAAGTGACAAAAGTAAAAGGCCAACAACTTACTATGTTCCATTAAATCTAAAATAATAACTGAAGATGGCAAATTAATAAACCTTTGGATTCCATTGTTCATGGCCATTTCGAGTTCGAGCATGAATGATTACACGCAACTGCAGGACACAGCATATATAAAAACGGATTGGTTTTTGTAAGCTGAAAGGGAAAATCCTTTGTTATTAGCCCCTCAACTCTGGGATCTCATTTATTCTCTCATTCTTTTCTCCAAGTGCCTCTTTTAGGCACTCAACTTTTCATGGTTCCAACATAAACCCTTAATTAAAAATAGGCCAAGATCCACTAGATTTCTAGGCCACTGATACATAGGTTTTTACGCAGCCAGAGTTGAGGACTGAAAAGAGCACTTCAAAAGGCAGAGTGAAATAACTTTGGAAAATATAACTTATGCCAAAGCAACAAAACAGAGCACACGCATTTGACGGATTCTTACAGAAAATAGACTTCCAAACATGAGATGGTTGATTTGACAACTTTCCTATACGAATATGGTGTATGCTTAACTAGCAGTGCATTTGTGTGTTTAGCCATTGGTGGGTAGCATTTTGCATGTTGATTTTGGTTCTTTCAGAAAGCAACTAAGAAGGCTCGATCCAGAGACATGCTACTATAGATGTACTCCAGAACTCCTCTCCGTACAAGCTATTAGAGTGACTGTCATCTGAACTCAGCTTCGGGTGGGGAGTATTCTTAGTTTCTTATATGATATCTGTTCTTATGAACTTCAACCATAACATAAGTTTTTTTTTTCCATTTCTCTCTCAAAATACACACCGCAATAAGTTATGGAATCATATTTGGAAAGATATTAACTTATCAATGTAACTTACTCATAGGTATTGTCAACCACAAGCCATGCACCAGCATTTTTGCAAAGCTCTGAAATTCTCTGGAATGGAAATGAAACATTAGGGAATAGTAACAGTGATTCTAAACATAAGTATTTGAAGAGAGAGATGACCTCAAGCATAGGCCTGGGTATAAAAGCTCCAGAAGGGTTCCCCGGATTGACAACAGTGACAAGTTTAGGGATAGGATTATTTTCTTTCAGAACCTTTTCCAGCCAATCTGCATTTTCAGACATAAAGTTATGCCTCCAAAATGAAATATTTTCACTTACAGCTAGCACATAATTTCTTATAACATGTGCATAGGTATCACATTTTTACAGAAAAAGAAACAAGGTTTCTCTAATTAGCCACAAGATATCCTACTGTGTGACAGAAATTCAACGATTACTAGTTTAGCAGTAAGTGCAGCTATTTGTGAAGGAAGAGAGGGGGGCCATCTTACCAACATCTGGATGAAGTGTCTTGGGATCACTTCCACCAACTAATATGTTAGTAACACCTGTCATCTGGAATGACATGAAGGCATTGAAGTAATACGGTGCATACATGACAACGGAATCACCAGCATCACAAAGGGTGAGGACCAAGTTCACAAAAGCCTGACAAAGAAAATTGTTGTAAGAAACCACCTGATTGACCAACCAAGTTACGAAACAAGATTTAGGTCTATCAGTAGAACAGCGAACGAAAGAGTGTTGAATTAATGATCTTCAACGAGTTGGGAAACATAACCTTTAGTTTGTCAACAATATAATGAGGAGTACACTGTACAGAAATAAGAAGCATACGTGAAAGCAGGAGAAAAGTGTTTTTAGAAACCTGATTTGCACCTGCTGTGACCATAATAGATGACTTGGTAAGCTTATTCTCTCTGCGTAACTGCAAAAAAGTAGAAAAAAATCAGAAAAGATATGTACTTCCAACGATTTAAATGAAAGATCAGTGCAATAAATTATAAAGATAACTGTTCCCTTTGAAACATTTAGAACTGGTATTACAGAGCTCACCCAAATAATCTCATTATTTTTTATTATTTTTACTTAACTGTGAGATAAATTATATTTCTCATAGAAGTCCAAGCGATGCTTTTAAGCTCTGCGCTCCATTATTTTCGTACTTACCAGTTAACAACTAAAGAGTTTTGATGAGTCCTTTATGTATTCAGATATGTGGATGCTTCTACATAACATAACTCTACATTAAAACAATGAATAATACTTTTTGCAACATTCCTTCGACAAAATTAATTTCAGAAACATTTCATCATTCATCAATCACTTGTCATTGCCGATGCCATCAAATATCTCTAGTAGAACTTGCTCGCATGGTAGCAGGTTAGAAGGACCCTTCGTGTTCAATGGTAATGCCATTGTGGTTCGAATTAATACCATGATCACTTAGTATAATGAATGGGGAAGCATACTATATATCCTATATTTAAAAGAAGTACCTTTTCGAGAAGTGCTTCTCGAAGTTCAGGAAGTCCGTCATCAGAACCATATTTACTGATTGATGGTTCCCATATGATTTCTTTGACCTTATTCATAGCTGACTCAGGAGGTTGCCAGTAAACAACTCCCTGCATTCAGGATTTACAGAAGTTAAAAAAGCCTACCAACGTCCAGGAAACACGGTATGATCTAGTTCTGGTCAACCATACACGAGATAGCAAACGTGCCTGCAACTCAATTGATTACATATGAATATTTGCCACATCAGTATAATAAGTAACATTTTCAGGAATTACATGAAACATAGCAAGAGTGCAATACTGAATTACATTACAAGTTAAAAAATTCGCAGAAACAATAATAAGGGTGTAACTTGGTATATAGGTTTTTCTTTTCAGAAAAAGAATTGCTATACAGATGATCGGTTCCCATGAATCATTTCTACTTCAATCGACTTCCATTTCAGAAGCAAACGCAAACATCAAAATGCTTCAGCCAGTAACCTTACATCGCCCAAACAAACACACGAAGTCATCGCACAGGCCGATCGAGAAATTGTAAGCGAATACCTGCGCAAGCGACATGACGTCCTTGGCCCCTCGAAGCAGTTCTTGTATCTGAAAACGGAGGACACCGTCAGAAAACAAGACAAGAAACTTGGAATCAAGATGCGATTTTGACGAGGTAGAGCGCTCCATCCATCACCTTCACCATGACCGGCGCCTCCGTCTCCACCGCCCTCTTCGCCAGCTTCGCGAAGCTACCCATGCCGCCTCCTGTCCTCCTCCTCACCGCGGCAGCCCTCCGAGAAGAAAAGCCAAGAACTGGAGATATTGAGGGGGACAAGGTTGGTGTCAGAGATCCAAGGAGCAAGGACACCAACCAAAGAACAGCAGCGAGACCAAGAAGCCGTGGGAGAAGAAGATGGGGATAGAGAATTCGCCCGAGACAACAACCCCTGTGGTGACCCGCTGATCCCGAGCTCGCTCACCAACTCTCGCCTCCCAGGCTCCGGCCCCAACAAGGCGACGCCTAAACAAAGACACATCAAGACAGAAAAAAAGGGAAAGATTCGAGCCTTTTTGTTTTGTTTTACCTTTTCTTTTCTTTTTCTTATCGCTTCTTTAATTCTCACTGATCTTTTGGCTTACGTTACGGGAGTGGTGGGGGCTGGGCGCCGTGGAGTTGGAGGATAAGCATTCGAGCTCTCAACGGCGTAAACTCAGGGGAAGAAGCCAGGAAGGAGGGAGCTTTGTCGGTAAAGAGACAAAAAGGTTGCAATTTAAAAATATAATTCACCCCGTCATCATCGTCCAATGCAGAGAAACCGTCAAAATGTCTTAGCCAATCGATGGCGAAAAGAATCAGCGAGGTTCAGTCGCATCGAACGCTAACACGTGGTACGACAAACCAAATCAATTTGTTGCTCTTAGATTGAACGAATTATGAATCCAATGAACGGATTATTAAGGAATATGGCAACTCAGGAACGAACAAGAGCACGGCTCGGAGAGGGATAGATCATAGAGTAATATTGCTCGGACCTCGGAGATGATGGAGCCTCCTCCGATCCACGAACACAAGATCAGGAGCGGGGACGGGGAGTGGACGGCGGAGGGGCCGCAAAGCGACGGCCGGAATGGATGCTGCTGGCTCGACCCGATGCGATCTGTTCGCGCGGTCCGAGGAGATTCGCCGATCGACACGCGACGATTTCCGAAACTGGACTTTCTTTCTACTTACTGGCTACTGGTGCGCCAGGCCCTCGTCACGGCCTGCATGAATCGCGTTGTCATTCAGTTCGTACGGCCTGCATGAATCGCGTTGTCATTCAGTTCGTACCTGGCCGTAGCCTGTACAGTAGTGTACCAGTACCCACTTCTTTCAAAAAAAAAAAAGGGTACCAGTAGCGCGCTGCTGCTTCATGCCGGGAGGGATGATGAGTGACTGGAGCGCGATCTGAGACGCGAGAGTTCATGCCGCTCATGCTGACAGCCCATGGGTACATGATATTGAAGTGGAAAAAAACACCACGATGAATGGAGAATCTGTAATCTCTCAAGCTCAGCAATTTTCTCTTTGCTCAATGGTGACATTCTTATCGAAGTTCAAAATGCGCGCAACGGAGCGCCCCACCTACCCTAGTACTATAGCTCTAAGCCGGGAGGGATGATGAGTAGCTGGAACACAATACAAATGCGAGGGTTTATGAGGTTATGATTGAAGCAGTTGTTTTCTACTTTCTCTATTTCAATTTAATTACAGTTCTAGCATTTACATTTATGAGATAATTGCCTCAGCACCACTCGTAAGAGTGACCATCTCCTCAACACCATTAGTTAAGAGCTATCACCCTGTTCGCCTCGCTGTTTTGCAGCAGCTACAATGTTCGCAGTTATTTCTTCAGCGGCAGCTACAGTGTTCACAGCAGCAGCTACAGTGTTCGTAATTATTTTTCCGCAGCTGCAGCCTGCCGAACAGCCCGTATGTTTTCCTAAACGGTAAACGGTAGACAGTCGGTCGACCATTGTTTAGCGTTTAAATCTGTTTAAACGGGTTTAAACGGGCTAAACGGCCATTTAGGCATAGACGGTGGTCACCTGTTTAGCGTTTAGACGCTGTTTAAACTGTGTTTAATTCCGTTTAGGAAAACATAGGTTAAGAGACCATCTCACATTCATACATTTCTCTCCAAAATACAAAAAAAACACCAAATTAGACATTTCTCTTCCTTTTTTGCCCTTCACTGCCCGTGAACCGGAACCAGCATCAAGCTCGTGAAATCGAAATCGTCGTCGGCGCGGAGAGCATCGGGGCGATGAAGTCAGCACGCGCGACCAGGTCAGGCGTGGCGAGGAGGGAGGTGGCCACCGCCCACTCCTGCGAGGACCGCTGCAGGCCGAGGAACCACTGGTTTGCGACAAGGCGGGCAGATGAGAACACGTCGTCGTTGGGATCCGTAGGGGCTTCCATTGCTGCCGCGTCAGGCGCGCGTGCGGCCTCATCTCCTGCTGCTGTCGGCGCGCATCTCCCCCGCCGTCGGCTCCCTGCTTCGATTTGTTCATGGGGAGGCAGGCAGGGGCAGTTTCGGGAGAGAAAAGAGAGATGTGGACCTTGTCGGCGGTGGTGTCGAGGAAAAGGGCTCTTAGAGCATCTCTAACATGCTCCTAAACAAGGGGCTTATCTTATTTTTAAAGGTTGAAGCTAAAAACTGAACTCCAGCAGGGACCCTATAGAGCCTCTAAATTTACATGCCCCGTTAAATCACCCCTCCCACTACTCTATTTTCATGTCCAGCCTTTAGGCCTCTAAACTACAGTTGGCGTGGGACCTACGACCTTTTCCCCCTCCTGCGCACTCCTCTCCCCTCCCGCGCGCTCTTCCCGCACAATCCCGCCACCGCTGGGACGCCATGCCACAGATGGAGCCTGCGTCTCGCCTCCCTCTGTCGCATCGCGCCTCACGGCCAAGCTCCACCGCCATGTGCCGAGCTCCGCCACCTGCCCCGCGCCGAGCTGACCCCATCGTGACTCGCTTGCCTCGCGCCGAGCTAGCCCCGCCCCGCCGCGTCGTGATGGCCCCTGTCGCACCTCGCCGCCAGTCACGACGCGTCGTGCTGCCGTCGAGCCGCCTCGCTCGCCTCCTCCACCCACCGTGACCGCGCCCTCTTCTGCTCGTTCGCGCGCCACCACGCCCACTCGCCGTGCCGCGCCGTGCCGCGCGTACCTCGCCCCGCCTCCCACAACGGCATGCCAGGAAAGGGAGGGGCGGCGCTTTGGGAGCCGAGAGAGGGAGGAGGCGGGGCGACACGGTGGCGGGCTCCGGAGTAGGCGCACGCTGCGGCGGCAAGGAGTGAGCGATGGACGAGAGAGAGAGAGAGGGAGGGGGAGACGAAGGATCCGACGCGGAGTGGAGCTTTGGCACGAGGAGGGAGAGAGGGAGCGTGGAGAGGATAAGGTTAAGGACACAGAGCCACTGACTAAAAGGTCCCACGCGCGCCAAATTAAAAATAAGGGCTGAGATTTAAAGGCTAGTGTTGGAGTTGAAGTAAAAAATCTGGGTCTTTATTTTACAAGCCAACCCCAAATGTCTTTTTGAAGGCTCACATTTATATGCCCTGCTGAAGATGCTCTTACTAACGGGGTTCGGGAGTAGTAGGTAACACACACCTCAGCGATCGAACACTCTATAAGGGCGTGTATAAGGGCGTGTTTGTTGCCGCTCCAAGTGACTCTGGTCCTCTGACATCCGAATTGTTGTGAGCATTGTACCAGCTATATGGTCTAGGAACTGGGAGTGTATAGCTCCACGTTCAATTTGGTTATCAGCTCGTAATTTGTTCCTTTACTGCAGCTAGATGATAATCCTGTTGAAGGCTCTTGCTATTGTTACACAGATGCCTCCTATACTCAAAACCAATCCGGTCTTTGGCATTTATATTGCAAACATAAATGACCAGACTCCCTGGTTTTTACAAATTGAAGCTAAATCTTCACAGGTTGTTTCCCCTGTGCATGCTGAGGCCCTTAGCCTCTACCTTGGAATGTTCTTTGTTTCTGTTTTGCAGGTAGAGGACTGCATCTTTCTTGCAGACGGATGTTCCAGATTGGCGAATAAGACATATTCTGGAAGATATCCGACACATGAAGGATCAAATTCATGGCTCACGTCATCACATTCCTAGAGAATCAAATATTATAGTAGATACTTTGGCTAGGAATGTTCATCAGTACAGAGAGACCGACAACCTTAATTTTCAATGTACTAATTTCAATCATATTGATGGTTGTCTTTTTCAAGATAAAATTTGTACTTAGCTCAGTTGGGCTAAACTGTGTAAGATATCTTGTGTTTGAATGAAAACCCTTTTTGGGCGTTTTTCCCTTCCAAAAAAAAAAATTAGGTCATCAAACACAAAGCACTTCTTATTACAATGTGCAACACCAGGAGCCGTTCAAGTAGACGGTATACTAATAGAAAGGCGAACTACTGGCCCTGTAATTGCGAAAGTCATTAATAATCTTGGCAACCTCAACATCTCTCTCCGGATCAAAGTAAATGTAGTCTGAATTCAGCAAGCCTTTTAAACGATCCATGTGAGTATCGTGCACTGTAGAACAACATAAATCTTTTGATGCATCAATATCGGCCCTGGAATGAGCTCCAGATGCTGGATGCACAATCATGTTTGCTTCGTCCTCACAAAAAGAGCAGCGACCAGTACATGCGCAGTAATCAGATACTATAGGGCAGCAGCTGGGCGGCTTCCATTGAGACAAAGATGACCCCCAGAATTCAGCAAAGAAGAGTGAGCGCTCTGGTGGCAACATGGTAACGTCATCTGTGTTAGCATCGTCCGCGCTTGCCAAAAAGTTAGCATGGTAGCATCCGGAGCGCACTGCTACTCCACAGATAATGTCAAGCTGATAACTCGGCTCCTAAAAACAGAACACAAGTGTTAGCAGCAAATATTTCAGTTTAACATTGTACTGGTAGACTAAAAGCATATTTGTAAAGTCAATATAAAAAGGAGGAGAGAAAAAAGAACAAATCTGAGTAAAAGGGGAAGGCTTTTGGGAAGGGAGTGGGGAGGACGATCGTATCGTACCCAAGGATGCTGGTAGCAGTATCTGCGTAGTGCTTTATTCAGCTCGGTGCGAACAAAGGTCAGCTGGCTCTGGAAGCCCGATCGCTTTGAGGACACTAGCTCTGAGGCCCATGGTGACAGGCCCTCAGCCTTGTTTTGCGCTGATACAGACACTTCTCTGCTGCGTAGTAACGATTCTGATGCCTCCCGGATGATCGTGTTCAGGAGGTCCCATTGAGCATCGGAGATGATCCTACCTGGCAACAAGCATCGCATGCGGTCGAGCTTCTCGCCGGACAGAGACGCGAGGAACGATCCAAACGCAGCGTGTTGGGGGTGTTTTGCTGCCTTGGCTGCGGCAGCAAAGGAGCCGTCTCCGTTGGTTCCAGTGTTGTCGTCGCCGTGCGGGGAGGAGAGAAGAAGTTGAGAGAGGTCGCAGTCCGTGGAGTTGAGACATCGCAAGGCCTCGCGCTCCGACATGCCGGCGCTGGCTGCCGCCTCCGCGGAGGACGGCGACGAGGCCGTCCAGCGAACGGGACTCAACGCGGGACATGAGCTCGGTGCCGAGGACGCCGTCCGGCAGCTCGGCCTCGGCGCCCGGCGCGAGCGGGAAGGCGATGTCGTACCAGGCAGAGTTGAGGATGATGTTGGACACGGGGTCCATCGGGCCGTAGCAATGTCCGGCCACGAGGACGGCGCGGAGGAGGCGGCGGGCGAGTGGCGCGCCGCCGCGTGGCATTATGGCAAGCGCCTTGATGTAAAAGGCGTGGATCGTGTCGAGCAGGTGCATCTTCAGTGACAGTTCGTGATCGCAAGGGCGACCGACTGGAGCCGCCGCCGCCGCCGCCTCCATGCTCGAACTAGTATCGTCGAACGTCAGGTCGGAGATGTAGTGCTGTTGAGACCGCAGGTGATCAGGGGTGTTCCGGATCGCGATCTGAGCCACACGGTCCTCCCCAACGCTGGTCCAAATCAACACCGCGCCGTCGTCGCCTCGATTGATACAAGTGTCGCCGTCTGGACGGCACCAGAACTCGATGTTGGCGGCGGGCGCGGGGTTCATCGGCCACTGCCGCGCCAGCAGATCCCTGACGCTCCAGACGTCGTGGGCGGTGAGCGGCTCGGTTCCCCGCAGCTTGGCCAGGACAGGGGCGAGCAGGCGCGAGGGGTACCGCGCCGTCATGAGCCGGGCCAGGGCGTCGGGAGCGGGGTGCCGCGCGTGGGCCGCGGCGATCTGGAAGGCGGCCCGGAGCTTGCCGCCGTCGGGGAGCAGGGCCTCGTTGGGCCGACGCGAAGCGGTCGCGGTGGACGAGCTTGATCGCCAGCGAGAGGTCGTTGGAGGCGAGGCAGAGGTAGTCCCAGGCCTGGAAGCGGCCGAGGTACCGGAAGTAGGCGACCATGAAGGCGCGGAGGCCGACCTGGGATCGCGTGGCGATCTCCTCCCAGTTGTTGTCGGTGATGAAATTGAAACATCCCCGCTCGTGCTGGATCGGCGGCGCCCGGCTCGGCCCTTCCTCGGAGAGCAGCAGGCCGATGGCGTTGAGGATGATGTTGGTGACGGGGTCGGCGAGGCCGAAACAGTGGCCTCCGGCTTTGATGCCGGCGAGGAGCTCGGGGACCTCCCTCAGGGGCAGCCGGCGCGTCGCCTCGGCGTAGAATTCTTTGATGCCATTGCAGCTGTAATCGAAGATAGAATGCGTGCAGTCCTCCCCGTTGTAACAGGCCGCCACGCCATGGCGTTCAAAGGAACTCGCCATTGGGAACGGTTGGCACGGGCAGTGGACCGGTTGGGTTTTCTTGCTCGCGTGATTTGTCCGGGATTATATTTTCCGAGTCTCCCGAGCCCGAGGAGATTCCGTCCGGGGCAAACCAAACCGAAATTGTGATCATCCTTGTTCAAGATAGCGTCAGTTTCCAAAATTGACACCGTCGGCGTCGGAGAGCAGGATTCGAGTCTTTCACTATTTTAGCCTCTAATTTGCTGGGTTTCTCTAAAGTAGCCATAGAAAATTAGGTTTCTCTAAAATAGCCATGAAATCGTTATTGTTCCTCTGTAATGGTCTTAATTTTTTCTTAGACCGAAGTGCCCTCGTCAGTCTTCTTCTTCCTCTCGCCACCCCTTCACCCGCCATGGCGCTTCCGCGCTCGTGGACTGGTCATCGTCCCGCCGCCGCCCGCCTCCGGACCTCATACAAACATCTGCCGCCGTCGTCGTCCTCCCGTTCCACCACGCCTGCACCCAGAACCACATCCTCCGACGTCGCACGCTCGCGTTCTAGGTCTAGCCGCCGGGTGCGCCTCGTCCCTCCTCTCCAGCTGCTCCTACCAATCCCCGACACTCCCCGCATCCAATCCAGCTGACGGAGCAGCAGCAACTCCTACCCACCACTATTTCCAAACTTCCATCTCATGTGGCTTGCTAGTGGCGCACACATGGCTGAGTCCTCAGGATCAGGCGCCCACCACCAATCCAGCGGATGGAGCAGCAGCAGCAACAGAAATTGGATTGAAAAAGGTGCTCCGTTGTCTGATTTAGAATTTGAAGAAATTGCGGCATCGTTGAGGTGATTTTGTCCTTGTTCGTCCAGGCTTCGATGAGTAGTCCGCTGTGAAGAATCAACTTTTTTTTTTTTGATTCAGTGAAGAATCATGCGTGGCAAGAACAGTTGGTGAGGGGCTGGCGAGAGGAAGAAGAAGAGGGCGAGGGCAGTTCAGTCTATAAAGAATGAGATGGCTATTATAAAGAAGCGGCAACGTTCTCGTCGCCATTTTAGAGAAGTCCAATTTTCTGAGGCTATTTGAAAGAAGCCCAGCAAATTGGAGGCTAAAATAGTGAAAGACTCGCAGGATTCTGTCTGCCCTCCTTGCCTCTAGTTGCATTTCAGTTCCCAAAAAAAAAATTGTAAATCTGGTTGCATTTGCAACCTTCAGTAAGTCAGCTCCAACTGATGGTTTAATGAAGACTTCGTTCAGACAGACTGCAAAGAAAAACCATATACGGTATGCTTAGCAGTGAAGAAATGTTCTTCTTTGGAGTCTCTTTTAATATCAATATAGGCCATCACTAACATAAAATACATATAGCCCTGATATTGCCCTTCACCAAACTGAATTTCCTGTTTAAGTTGGCACCATGACGAAACATTGTTGAATAGTACTGCATGACATGTTGGAACAACCAACTCCACAAGTAATAGGCCTGTGAATTTTCCATGACATGTTGGAACAACCGGTGCGCAAGTATGTGCAAATGGCATAGCACAAACTAAATTGCCATCGCCAAAGCTTAAGTTTGATCCTTGTAACCTAAATATTCAGAAATCTCATATATTGTTGATAATGAACTGAAAAGAGATTTTCACATATTTTTCAAAATGCAGATATGGAACATACATATAGAGCTTGTTTGGAGCCATTGGGACCAACAAATGGTTCTGATCTTTGAATGCCAATTAGAAAATAAACATATACTAGATGCAAAATTAATTGCATATTTCATGACCAATTAGGAGTAAAATTAAACTATTTACAAAACTAATTGCATAATGCACGATCAAGTAGAAATACTAAACAAAGACTAACTGCAAAGCATGTAGGTATGTTTGTGACTCCTAATAGGAATTTGACATGGATGGCACCACAAGATAAGTTTAAGGATGCACTTGTTCAATCTGCAAGTTCATGGACTCATATGACATATAGGAACAAGTTTAAGGACCCGTTTCTCTAATTTGCAAGTTCATGAACCTAATCGATACTACGGAATAAGTTTGAGGACCGACGATGCATTTATAAAAAACTTACCTTGATCATGTTTAATTATTTTTTAGTAAAAAACAATATTTCCGTCGATAGTAAGACATGTATAGAAAAGATCAACCTGCTAAACTCTCGGTCTGCTTGGCAAGGCTTCGGATTATTGAAAAAATAGTTTTTGCACTGAATTCTGAGACAAAACAACTTCTGCTTATTCTGAATTATCTATCCTACTGTTGGAGCTCCAGTTTGTCCACACAACGTATAACATATTGAAATGAAAACAATTACAAAAAATAAATTAAATATTAATAGATGACTATTGAGAGAACACAAAAACATACATGTATGCATTATTAGCTCGGTTCATGGTGAGCACACAAAAACAATCATACATGAAAATCATACATCATCTTGATCTGGAGAGAAAAATGCCCTTTGCAATTTCATCCGCAATTTATCCATGGTGCATTCATTAGCTTGTGGAGTTGATGTGTCATTAACTCTGTGTATTACGTGGAGCGCACGCAGGTCGGCACGGCCGCTCCACGACATGCGTTGGCCGCACCATGGCCCGCATTGCATGATTGTATCGCCTTCAGTGCCGACCATCATGTTGATCTCCCTCGACAATGTGCATTCTACGACGCGAACGCGAGCCGCCGATCCGTCGATTTGCGCCGTCCTCCATCTGTTTTTTCCTCCCGGTGACAGCCGTTGCAAAGGATTCATGCCGTCCTGGCGGTGCTGTGAAGCATGGGGAGAGAGAGCGAGGCGTGAGGGAGCTGAGTCGGGGAGGAAACAGAACGGCAAAACGAATCTTTTTTTTTTTTAGTGGTAGTGCTGGTATTTTCTTTCCCGTGTGGGACCGACCTCTGCAGTAGAATCCGTTACAAGCTCATTTTTCCAGTTCTCGCTCATGCGTTGCAACACAAAACAGATTGTGTCAGACGTTTTGCACAGAAGTTGTTTTCCTGGAGGCTTTTGGTATTCTGCATGGAGAAGCGAAGCAAGCCGCTGCATAATTCATGCTAAAGAAGCTTTAACATTAGACGGATGTTTGTTCACAACCATAATTTACCACGCCTAAAGTTAAGTATTAGCTTCAATGTGGCTAGCCACACTTTGTGGCAAAAAATAGAATATTTGGTTGGTTAGTAAGGTGTGGCAAATTAGTATGGCAAAACAAAAAAAATACAGCTTGCTAAACTGAGGCTCGGTCAAGCAACAAGCTCTTATGACATGGTGTATGTTGTTATATATTAAAAAATTGTTAGTCGGAGCTCATGTAAGAGCGAATGAATCGTTTTAGCGTGCAACTCACTGAGGGCACCGTAGTTTTTGGCAGTGTGGTCCGAGCGCATGTTGTGGCGTGGAAAAAGCTCGTCACACTTTGTATAAGAAAAGTTGTGGCGGATGAGCTCTGTGGTCGTGGCAATCTAACTTATTCATCAACCAAACACTGGTCAAAATGGTTGTGACAAGTCTAATGTTAGGTGTGAAAATCTGCTGAGAATCAAATATTTCCTACGTTTGAGATTTTCAACCTTCTTCGAAAATATAGTCAAGTGTGATCTAGTTTCAAAAATCTCATCGCAACGACCGCAACCTGTAATCGGTTTACAATTAAAACGTTCGGTTTGTAGTGTATAACTTTTGTAAACAAAACAGACGTTGTTTCAAATATTGGTAACCCATAACTGTATGAGAATCCGATAAAAATTAAAGTTTATTATTTCTGTTTTTATGTGTTATTTTTAAATAAATTTTACAAACTTATTTGACATTTTTTATAAAAAACCATAAACTGTCTAAAAATACATGTCAAAAGGCTGACTGCGTGCCCGGTGCCTCCCTGCATCTTTCGTCCGGCAAGAAACGCCATTCGCTTGCCTGACGCGTTCCGGCAGTTATTACGGACTTCACAAATGCGCCTTTGCACTGGGGTAGTGGGGTTTGCTCTCTCTCCCAAATCTCCGAAAGTCGTAGCGCAAACCCTTTGGCCCCCGACGGCGATGGCGGTGGCAGCCGCTGCGGCAGAAGCGCCCGGTGCGTCCTTTACTTCCAAGGAGGATACTATCCTGCAGGTCCTTGCCACCCGGGGATGGGGATTCCGCGACCCCACCGACGAGGCTGTCCAAGTTCTCCTCTATGCCTCCCCCTCGCCGTCGCCGGATGCCGTGGAGTC
>RWGY01000026.1:8958791-9025037 GCA_007726485.1 Eragrostis curvula | reverse complement strand
GACTAGGGTCTATCACTAACTTATTTCATCTAATTCTCACATGGTTAATGAATTCATAATTATTATGAAATTTGCTTGTAGAGAAGCAAGTGTAACATCTCACTTTAATCAAGTCCTAATCAAGTACAAATCCTAATTAGTGAGAATTGATCAAGAGAATCAAAGAGAAATGAAAAAGATTTCAAAATCACTTCAAATGGATAAAATTCCATCCAAACAAGCAATTGAACTACAACTTTAAAATTTTCTATACAAGTGGGCCCAAATGAAAATCCTCAGCATCCAGGGCTAAAAGAGAATTTTGGGAGAATTTTGGAGATTTTTCTGCAAAAATCTAAGGGGCAATTAAAATGAACCTTTTTCAAACTTTAACTTTGAAGAATTTTAGTTTGAAATCCAAGCCGATTCAGCAAAAGTTCCAATTGGAAAAGTTGTTCCTCTCACTGAATCTTTCAGACCTCAGTTTTTTCATGATTTTTGGGAACTCGGGAAGATCGAATTTAAATTGAATCCAGTTCAAACCGAGAAAAATCAATGAAATTCGAAAAATGGAAAAAGTCACTGTAGCGCCAAGTGTCGCCGCCGGCGACTCCTCCTCCTCTCTCTGCCCATTCCGGCGAACTGTG
The DNA here is from genome assembly GCA_007726485.1 of Eragrostis curvula. Lineage (NCBI taxonomy): Eukaryota > Viridiplantae > Streptophyta > Magnoliopsida > Poales > Poaceae > Eragrostis > Eragrostis curvula. The sequence goes on along the minus strand of RWGY01000026.1, from coordinate 9,024,411 downwards.
GCCGCCGTCAGCTCGGTACGGCGTCGGGACCAAGTCCACCACCCCCCTGGCCTTATCCCCTCCCTCCCCGCGGTCAAGTCGTCGTCTCTCTCTCTTTCTCCGTTTTTTCCCCCGAGCCGCCATCGTCGTCGCCGTCGAGCTCACCGCCCCCGCCACCGTCCTGCCGCTGCTTCGCGACCAAGCCCAACAGCGAAAGTGTGCGCTAGGACCCCCTCAACCTCAGACACAACACAAATTCAAGTTCCCGCGCTCTGCAACGAGAATCGACGCGAATTCCGATCATGGCCGCCGGGTGACCGTCGTCGAGCTCGTCGCGAATTTGGCCATATCGGTGAGCTTCTCCTCGATTCTCTTCGCCCGAGTCTTCCTCACTCCTCCACGCACCACACACCGCTGACCTCGTCGAGCTTCGTGCATGAAATCGCCGGAACTCACTTCTTCCCCGCGCGTTCACCGGACCCGCGCCGCCCCTCGACGAACTCCGCCATCCCGGACTTCCTCCACGTGTGACGATACGGTGAGCTTCCCCATCCCTCGTGAAGCTCATGCGCGCCCTAGCTCGCCGCCTCGCTGCTTCACCTCGTCGGAACACCGCGCGCCGCGCTACCGCCGCCGCCCATCGCCGCCGATCCTCTCCGGTCGAGCGCAGTGTTCGTCAGTCGCGCTAGAGCCGCCTCGTTGCCCTCTACTTGGTTCCGCTGACCAACTCGTGAAAATCGCCGCGTTTAGCCGGAACGCCGTCGTCGCCGCCGCCGCGTCGCGGCGCCCCGCCATGCCCTGGCACTGCTACAGTGCCACGTCGTCTTTTTCTTTTATTTGGTTATTCCAGATTTGGGCCAAACTTGTAAATTCGATAGAAATTCGTAGAAAATCGTAAAAATGCAAACTCAAGTGTTCTGGAATCCTTGAAGTGAGACTATCAGTGGTGCAACATGAACACCTGAATTCTTTCAGTATTTTTATAAAATCAAAGAAAAGAATCAGGAAATAAATTCTATAAAAGATCTGTAAGCGCAAAATTCTAATTTTGGCATGCACCTCCTAATAGGTTCCCTGAACATCCCACCCAGTGGCATCTTGAAATTCATCTCTTTTAGGAGTATTTCAGTTTCCAGTGCTAAGCACATGATGCGCGCAGAACGGAACTTGGCAAAGACGTCGGCGGCGAAGGCGATGGGGAGCAAGAGCGGCGCCTGACCACGCCCGCTTGAACCGCGTACGCGTGATGGACTCATCGACGGCTCAGCGAAGCTCCATCCTGCATGCTGCGTGACGACGGCGGTTGCCATGACGTTGTCGACGAGCGAGATCTATAAGGTGTCCCCGGCCCAAATGGCCGCGCCCATCGCGACATGCGAGTGGAGGAGCCCGGGCTATGAAACCCACGCAGAAGAAGCAGCACCACACGAGGCATATAGAGAGCAACAAAAAGGCAGGCGCATGCTGCAGAACAACCAAGACCAGCATGCCCATGACGACGCGAAATTCTCAGCATGCGGTCTCAAAGGCAGAAGCACGATGCAGGACGAAAGCAAGAACCATACGTTGGACCAATGAACGAAGAAAAAGTCATATTCAACATGGCAATTTTTGCATTTTCTTTTCTTCACATTGAATACGGACAAGCGCAGGTGTCCAAACGCAAAAAAAAATGAAACTGTTATACTGTTCATTTCATGTTTTCCTCACATAACGGAGTACACCAAAAAACGCAACTGTTTGACCGCAAAATCAACACGCCACATGTCTCTCCCACAACGGCCAGATCGAGAAGGATGAGCGGCCCAGGAAATCAGGCGATGTGTCTCTCCAGATTTCAGGCAAAAGTGGTACAACAATTCTGGTTCTTGATAGCTTACCATCATGTTGATACATGAAATACTTTCAACCATATATGTGATGTCAAAATAAAGATAAATTCTTCAGCACTTACTTGAAGAGTTCCACACAAGACTCAAATTTAAAACATACAGGGAGGAGATCAATTGAGCTCTCACCAGGGAGTTGTCGCTGCTGAATTAAGAACTCCAACCTTGATGGCATCTGAAGATGCATGGTGGCCAAATCAAATGTGGACACAAATGCAATTACGTAATTTATTAACACACGAGTGCATTGGCTCAGGAATAATGGTGGCAATATCTCAATTAAAAATCTGTTGCACAACCATGCCCCGAGCAATATTTTTTAGTCAAAAAACTATAAAAACCAGTGAATGGAATTATATGAACCTGGGGAAGCCTGTTTTCAGAAAATAGCGTAACACTGAAACCAAAATAAATAAGTACTACAGGTTGTGTAGCTCCGGAGTTTAGACCATAAATAAATACACACAATTCAAAGTTTCAAATTTTCACTATGGCGTCAATTGTCTTGTGAAACATAACCAAGTGATATGTGCTTGAAATGGCATCTGAAGATGTAAGCTTCAGAGTTTAGGGCATAAATAAATACACACAATTCAAAGTTTCAGATTTCACAGTCAATTTTCAGTCTAAAAATGTAGCTGATTACACTAAGGACGTCTTAAAACTCGCATTCTTAATTTGAATCATACAATTAACCATGTGATATGTGCTCCAAATTAAACCAAATCCCAGTGAAAAATAATGGAAACCAATTTCTTCAACTGAGGCCAGAACACGTCGATCTTGTGGAGTATGTTTGTAACTCCGCTTCCACCACTATCAGCAAACACGAATTTGCCTATCCTATACTGCAAGAAAATTCACCCTAGGCATATCTATGCTCATTCTCCCCAAACCAAAACAAGCAGCAGCAAAGGGGCAAATACCTGTAGATGTGGAGTCCGTCTTGGGCTCCTGCGAGAACTGCAGCAGCCGGTGCAACGAGGTATGCCTGATCTATGACGACCGCGACGAGGACGGCGGGCCGGCCGCATCCGCGCACAACATCACTTCCGCGCCCGCCTCCCTGGGTCTGCACACCTCGCACCGGACATCGTCATTGGCGTCAACCGCCCTTGGCGCTGCGCGCGTGTCCGGGCTCACCGGTTTGAGGTGCCACGCGAGCTCATCGGGACGGAGGCAGCCGCCGGAGTGGGTGGGCAGGCGGCCGCGCTCACGAGCCATGACACATGGGCCCCTAGTGAAGGTCCGAATGACCATATCGCCGGATGGTGGCGGCGGAGGCACCGACAGGTCGTTGTACTCTGGATGAGGAAACGTGGGCTTTGGAGGCCTATCCAGGAGGGTGGCGGGACCACGCCGGTGCGACTGTTGGAGCCGGAGGCCGCATGCATGGTTGACCACGGCGAGGCCGGTAGCATTGCAGACGGTGTGGTTGAGGAGGGGCGCAAAGACGAAGCCGCCGCAGAGCAGCCGGGTCACCTGTTGTACATCACTGAATGCTCTTATCGCATAAATAGCTGATCATTTAGTTGACCACCATTTATGTATGCACGTTTACCTGGAAATGCAGCAAGGGCAGTTGAGCACGCCACTGGATCCTTCGACATCGAACAGCAGCTGATCCAACCACAGGAATGGCACCTTCAGCCCGGCCAGCCGCACGTTGGCGTCGACCTCCACCGCTCCACGAACAACATGCCCTCGCCGGTGCAGTCCACAACCAGCTTCCACCAGCGGGACGACGCGGGCGCCGGGCTGACGCTCGTCGACGACCTCGAGCGCCTGGCGCGACGGCGATGACGGCACCTGCGCCTCGGCTGATGCTGGGAGCAGGAGAGATTGTTGTGAGCTGGACGCCATTGCTTGGGAGCTGCTCTGCCTGCTTCTCTATCCACTGCCCAACGAGGCAAAGACGCAGCAGCACGCACCTAGTCAGCCAAATGGGGTGTGGAAGTCACCATTCAATGTTCAAAAATGAGAACAGCTACAGACTGGTGCATATGTTCTCACGTTCACAGTCAACCGATGAAGACCAGAAGATGCTTTCACATAGTAGCAGCACGTCTGTTTCCATGCTTGCCGTTGAATGATTTTTTTATCCACAGTAGGGTCATCAAAGACTGCGGATGTTGACTGGAATTTTGCATTTTCTCTTCTTCGTATTGATTAGAGACAAACGCAAGGACCCAAACGTATAAAAATTGAACTCAATTACTGTAGCACAGAGTTTTTCATTACACAACTGAATCCAACAAGCATTCAAGGGTTTGACTGCCAAAAAAAATCAACACATGTCAAGACCACGACCGTTGGATGCGCTGAAACGGACGGCGTAAAACAAACGAAGACGTGGCTAGCTGATAGGGGCGCGATTGCGGTTGCAACAACTATGTTCTTTGATTGACATTTTGTGTTCACTGTTTTTAAGGTGTGCGATATACTCCATCGAGGCGATAGTGAAGGTTCATAATAAGCTTGGTGTGACCAAGCTTTGCTTGGAGACCGACTGTTTGCAGATTAATCAACTGTGGAAGAACCTAGATGAACAGATATCAGCTGTCAATCTCATCCTAAGGGCAGTGCTAGTAGGAGCTTTTATGAGTTTATCTTTGTACATGTAAGCAGAAATTGCAATAGGTAGCTCATGAGAGCGTGTACAGGTCTCACGAGAATGTGTACAGGTGGAGCGTCATGATAATCTCCCGTACTGCCTTTGTGACCTGCTAGCGGATGACTATATGATGGTCTAATGAAGCTCCTGATTACTTAAAATAAAAAACGAAGGCCATACCACACAAACATACTGAAATTGTTGCGCATTTTACCTAGTTTATCATCTTTTAGTCCTTTTTTTTACCTGAACTGAATAGCTCAAGGGGTGACAACGTAAATAACTGCTACTGAAGCGTAACAGCTGACGGGCTCAAGACTGTAATGTCATGTCAGGCGGCCAAGCTAGAGTTGTCGATAACTTCAGCGTCCATTCAACTGTGCCGAAGCCACACAACATATGGTTCACTGTTTTCCAGAAGACACAAGGCGAGACAAGCAAGTTTCAGCACAATCGGCATAGAACTAGGCTCGTTTGGATGGTAGCTTCCGCGCCCTGTTTCTTGTCTTGGATCGGCGCCCGAGGACGTTTATGGATGTCATCATCTCCGCCAAGCTAATTAATTCTCATTCAGAAGCAGCAGTTAAGTTAGGGCTTAGTTTAACCCAACTTGGCAGGACAATTAATGGGCTAATAATCAATCAATCCTCACCCGAGTCGAACACAAGTTGGTGAACCCAGTAATGCTCCATTAAGCCTGTGATTTGGAGATCGCATTGATGAACAGAGCACAGAGGCCGGTGCGTGACCCCACGACCGCTATGTGCGATCTGAAACACCGAAGCGCACCGAACAAAACCGCCCACAAAAAAAAGGCGCTTTTTTCCTCCTCAACCTGGTAGCAGAGGAAAAAAGGCGAGGATCAGTGAGAAAAAAGACGACCAAACTGGCAAGCAATCGACTCCTTCGTTTCCGCGTGTCAATTCCATCCTCTCCTTTCCATCGCCGGTTGTTTCTTGGCGGCGGCGGGCCGCGGTGGTCGGTCGCGCGCCCTTTCGGCCAGGATGAGTGATCTGCGAAAGCGACGGCGAGGAGGGGAAAAAGAATGGAGGCTGATGGCGGATTTGAAGCGGATGCGCGTCGTCGGAGCCGGCAGCGAATAAACGACGAAAGGAACAGTGCGTGGATATGATAATGTGTGTAACTTCAGGCGTCCAGGCATGGGCAGTTCCCTGCCCTAGAATGCATCCTGCATGTCCCCGTCTCCGATTCTTCTTCATTGGACGATTTGGTGATCTGTTGGGTGGTTAAGAATTTTTACGGCGCCGCCGCAGGATTAGATGGCAGCGAATGAGAGTTCGGAATTCAGATAACGTAGACAAGGACCATGGATTTCTGGTCTCCAATTCTTCTTCATAGAACGTTGCCCACACTATCCATACATATTTTTGTTAGAATTTTAGATGCACATTGAAGGAGTTATAAAAATTGGTAACACGGTAACACACGAACCCGCAGTAACGCCTGAGTTGCACTCTGTGTCATTATCCTCCAGTTTGTTCCGACCGATGAAGAAACGGAAGTTCGTCAGGTTTGATAAGGGATGGATGAAGGTAAACGAGCTGAAGGATGAGGAGAGCAATGCCAATGAAGACGGAACTGCACACGTAGAGCTGCCACCTCTCCCGCTCTCTGTCGGTATGTGCGTCTCGATCTCTCGCTGCTTTTTTCCGGAGTGGGAGAGGGACTTGTCATCTTTTCCGTCAGAAAATGTAGAACTTTGCTTGTGCGGCTTCGCCAGACGCCCAGACCCCAGACACCGGTCCTGTTTGCCTGCACTGCACGCAACCGATACCGACGGAAAAAAACGAAAAAGAATACTAGAATGCAGGAGAAGGAGCCCATCAGGCTCCACTCAGCCCGCGGCCTGCAAGCAACATTGGGCATGTCGATACGCACGCGGAAACGGGGACCTCCGGCCCGGTGTTTTCTTTTCTTTCGGAACTGGCCGGCCCAGCCTGGGCCTTTTTCCACGCCGATGCCAGTGACATATATGCATGTGCAGGCGCCAGCAGCACTAGACTAGACCAGTGGTAAAAGATTTTATTCTGTTCGCCACAAACATTTTGGACGCTGTTGCTTGGCCTGCCAGGTTCACACCACCTTTGCGGCTTCGCACCTAACACTTGCCAATCCGCCATACTCCTATTCATGGATTTCTCAAGAATGGCATCGATCCCCAGCTACCGGCCTAGCTAGATCCAGCGCATAACAACACGCATGATGCAGTTTAAGTAATTAAGCACGACGAGATGCTGATTAGCTTCGTTTGTCCATGCATTAATTAGCTTTTGTTGACATTCCTCGTCCATACCAAAAAGGCCTGAGTTTAATATGTTTGGGAAAAAAATTCAATTGGCACTGCAAAAGTTGAGTGTAGCTCAATTCGTTAGGGTTTTTTTTTTAATCTTTGGAACCTATTCACTCTAGTTCGAATCTCTGACTCACCATGTGTTTAGTCTTGTATTTATATTTTTCAATGTTATATGTGATATTCCTATTGATGATGAGACTGTTTGAGGTGGATTCAATAATATCAAAACCTTCGACACTCACATTCGGCTTATTTTCTACTACTCCTGCCCCCACATTTATTTCTTCCTGACTGAATGAATAGTCAGCAAAAGTCCAAACAATGACACAAAAAAAGCTAAGATTACTATGGAGCGTAATGTGAGGAATGAGGAATCCCAATAGCCTACACAAACCCAAATATCAGCATTCTTTTCTTAAGATGACGTGCGGAGCATGCATTTAATTATTATTAAGAAGAAACAGGAACACCGAAGAGGAAAGTAATTGAAAGAAAAAGAAAGAACAAAGAAGAAACGAAGAAGAGGGAAACGGAAAAGACAACCTAGAGACATGCGCACCCTGCCACACTCACCTCTTTGCCAATGTCGCCTCTCCCAGGCTTGCTTGGTGGTGCCGACATGCTTCCTATTTGCAATTCTCGATGCCAGTCTGCCAGAAGCGTAGGGATAGGGTTCCACTGCCGTAGCCTGTGGTAATTGACACACCGGCTTAGCCCCACACATCAGTGACCGCTACAACACACGTGTGTCACTGTCGGGGCTCGCTTGACCACATGAGTGCGCTCTAGCACATCCTCGCCAACCATTCAGAGATTGTGGCCCTATGGACAGGAAGGGAGGGGGTGGAGAATGCCGGCCAGGAAGCGTGGTTCGGCTTGGAGCTAGCGGGGCAAGCGAGCGTTGTCCTTCTATATTTGTATGACAAAACGGGATCTAAAACTATCAGAAAATCGCTCATGAGGCTCCCACTTCCGATATCATACTGAAAATAGAATTGAGAGCCTCCTAATAGCAACGTACTAGGAGTTAAATGAGTTGTTCTAGTTTTCTTACTAGTTTCCAGGACGAATATGAATATTGCTCTGAAACATTAATTTCATTGCGAAGTTTCGCAATATATAGTATCGTATGCGGTCTACCTTTGATCATGCTGACAGTCGAAACACAATTGGGCAGGGGCGGAGCTAGCTACGTACATTGTGTTGTGGGGGTCAGCGGACCACGACGGATTGGTGTATTCCTTTTCAGTAACTATTCGTTATAAGGCTGACCCCAGCATCTAATGAAGACTTCCCGCTGGCTTCGCCCCTGCAGTTGCAATGCCACGCGCCACTGTTCAGAAGTGCACCTGGCAGTTGCACTGCACCGTACCTTACATGTATGTGTGATCGACTGATCGCTATCCTTGCATTGAACAATATTAATACTAGCTAGCTACCTGACAACCGGTTCCGGTGGATCTTTTTTTTTAGATGAAAGAAGAATTGTATTAATCAGTAGCTGAGTACATCTTCATGTTACAAACACTCTCTAAAACAAAGAGATTACAACTAAGAGCACTCAGCATATAGCTCCAAAACTCAATCTCAAACCTGTATGAAGATTCATATAGATGATTGCACAGGCAAACACTCAGCAAATTGCCCAATGAATGGAATTGAGTATAGTCTTCTTCTTTCTTGTGTTTTCCTTTTTCTTCCTTTTGCCACCGAAGAAGAACATGAAAAACTAATCCCAAACATCTCACTAGCCCTCCATCGTGATCGGATCTAATCACGATGAAACGGAGAAGGGGCCGGAGAAATTTATTGATTACGAGATCAGTTGGTCGAGATGTCTACAACTATATAAAAGCAGTGATAATTACATGTGAGCTTTTCATAATCAATAACTAATGAGTAAACTTTACATAACTATAAAAGTACAATTATTTTGATGTGTATCACAGGAATACAAATATTTTAATATCTGATATATCCTAATACTAACAAAACTACAACTATTAATTTGGAAACTAGTGAGCTATTTTGATGTGTCAATATAGGTGTTGATTTTCACCACCATATGTAATAGATGTATTTTTTATGACACACGTTAAAATAGCCATAGCTATGTGGTTGTTAGCTGTATGATATAAATTTTACTCTTATTTGATTAATTGCTTAAATAATTTGATCACCTTGAAAGGGAGAACAAAAAAAGTCTCATAAGAACAACAATTTTTTTTTAAAATGATTTGCGACCCTTAATTAGCATTTGTGTTTGTGAACTTGTAATTGCCTGCGTGCAGATGCACCCATGTACGGATGGTGGTTTTCCCTTTCAGTACGTGGTTGCCGTGGGGCTGCGATAATGTTCATTGGAGCATCAGGGAAATAAATGTATTTCACATTCCTAAGTGCATAATGTTAACTTACCTTCATCAGTGAATGCTAATAATAACATACTGAGAGTAAATCAGTCTACGATGAGAAAACTCCAGAAATAATTCCACAATTACCAGTACCCGCCTGAACTTGATTCATGCATCATCATTTTTCCTTTGTGGAAACAACTTTTATTCATCATCGTGTAGCAGGTAGCACCAGATAAGTTTAATAATACATTGCGTGCGTTTTTACTAGCTCAAGAACAGATACAGACTGATACTAGTACTCAAGAAACTGGAAACCGCACCCGCAAGTCGAGAGGACAAGAGAAATAATTTTTTCCTTTGCAAAAAAAAATAATTAAATGTTTACATGTATATGTAATGGCCCCCATAATTAGCACATGAAATAACAGGCTAGTACATCGATATGTACATGATTATCAGCAGATCCAATTACTAAAAGCTCTGGGAGCACGGACAGATTTAGAAAAGATGCACTCGTCCAGATAGGTAAACTCTAAGACCACTACGCTGGTTTGGAATTTACATGAGAAAAATATCATATATACATCTAAGCAACAATAACTAAAAACAAAGGCCCGATGAAGTCTGGCGACGAAGAACCTTTGCTTCCTTGCATAGTAGGTGTTGCACTGCAAAACAAATTTGAAGAGAAACTGAACCAGAAGACCGTAGGAATAATTAATACGTTTCAATATGCTGAAATACGAGTCCAGCGTGTAATTAAATGTCTATCACAGCAAGAGATATCGTTCAAAAATAAAACTCAAGGGATCGATTAACAGAAAGAGAAGAGATGGCCCTGATGAGTGGCTGACAGATAGAGAGTGAGCACGCACAGCTCCCAGCATGGCATTCATGCTAAGAAACCACCGTGTGTGCTCACTCTCTTCTGTCAAACCTTCAAGAAGCCAGCTCTCCCCCTGCCTTGTCTCGCTTCGGCAAACTGAATAAGCCCTAAGAACACATGAACATCTTGTGTGACTTATATTGGCTAGTAATTTAATAAAAAAAATGAGTACGTGCTAGCATGAAATACCCCTACTAAGTTCCAAACAAACAACCGCAGTCATAGGCGAACACGGGCGTTAAGAAATAAAATACGCGGAAGAAAACATTATGGGCGTTGCTCATCATCAAGAAAGAGAACAGGAGAGGTAACGAGAGAGAGAGAGAGCTCTAATGGCTGACAGAGAGAGAAGTGAGCACACATAGCTTCAAGCATGAAATCTCTCAAGCATGCAAGAAAGGCACCATGTGTGCTCACTCTCTTCTGTCAGCCTCCACCTCCCTCTCTTCCTCCCCACAAATCGAGCATCATATATAGAACAGCAACAAAAGAAAGAAGATAAAATCATATGGAAGGTTGGCTTTCTTCGATCGATTGGTTGGTGTGTATGTGGATTGTGGAACCATACATGTTGCTAGCATACTGAGGCAGATCTAGAGATTCATGTATATCTATCGATCTAGAACTTCACTACTACTACTGTTTATTTGGATGGTGAGTTGCGAAGGCGAAGGTACAGTATTTATAGGAGAGGAAAGGATGGGTACTTGAGCCTCCGTTCCCATTTGAGTGGAATAAAAGGGAAGATGCCTCAATTGGCCGATTGATGTAACAGTATAAATGAATTTTATACTTTCTTGGCACCACCTAGGGGTAGACACCTATAGCTAGCTTCTGTTCCATCTTCATCGCTTCCTGTGTGGGACAAACACGCCATGCACCAGATAAGCTTTGCCATGGACCATACAACCAAAAACTCTACTGATTTTTCACATTATCTTCTCGAACAAGCTTTATAAAAACTCAAACATACATCACAGATTCGTGGAATATCTTCCCTTTCCGGTTACAACCGGACATGGCGAAGAAGGTTTCGATTGCATGTGCATATATGCTTTGCAAGTACTGTATACGTCTCTTCCTGACAAAAACAAAGTAACAGCCCTGCAAGCAGTACTTCTCCCAATGCGCCTTGTAATTCTAAATCAAATTACTGCTAGTGCTATTCTACACATGTCGCTGCTGCTCACCACCGCCACTTCTAACCAATCACGTATGGCCATGCCATTCTCCACTGACCTCTTCATTACTGTTCTCTCGTGAGAATTTGAGATGGAGTGATGCGAAAGATCGGAGTACGAGATCACCACAAAGAGGGGCGCAATGCATATCCATTCGAATTCAAGTCTCTTCCACTAGAAGAAAGACGCGTTAGAACTGGTGCATGGTTCCACACAAATGGATTAAAAATGGTTCTAACCTTATGAACTTGGCGTGAACGCCAAAACACCGAAAGAATTGGGCACTTCGATCGGATACTGACACTAACAGATCACCGTTTATCATCGCACCAGCTCGTCTGTCAATATTGTATTGGAGTCGAAATGTGCAACCACAATCTATACCTATGCAAAGTTAAGACCGTCAAAATTGGTCGATCTTTTCGCTGACATTCCATCTCGCTAGTGCTATTGGCGCTGCTATCACAGTTTGGATCACACGGGCACCACATTGATGCATAATGTATATCCACCAGACTGCGCCTTTTTTGGGGGATAAAAACAGACATTGGGTTAGGGTTTAGAGTTAGGTTTAGAGATGGATAAGGCTGCTCTCACTTTCATTGCCCTACATTTCAGTCACACATTTGGCTTATGTATTCAATTATTCATACTCCCTCAAATTTTTATTTTTTATTTTTTGTTGTTGGGAGCTAGAAGACTAAGCTCTCTGAACGTCTAATAAAAGGATCACTGAGGAGAACAGTGAGTTAATAAGTACTCTAGTATCAAGGACGGGGAGGGGCGGTTCAAGCAAGTAGTTCCTTCAAAAAAAAAAAGGGTTGAAGCAAGTAATTCAGAGTATACTACAAGATTTTTTAGTGTCTCCAAGTTTTTCCCATTACTCAGTCAATAACGAGGTCACTTAAATTAATTGGTCAGGTAGTCCTACCTAAGCCCAAAATATGTGCGTACATTCCACAAAACGTTCATGACATTGTAGCATCGTGCATCTACATCTCCGTAATTTTTAATGTCAACATTCAATTTGCACAGCATATATAGTTGAAAAGGAGAAATCAATTGACTTTTCAAAGGTTCATTTCCCTTTCTTTGCTTAACTATATAAGTGTGCAAGGATATAGATGCACATGCAATGAACATTATAATGAAAGTTTTCAATGACTTTTGGTGCAATTGTGCATCGGGGGCACCCAAGCACTTAACTAGAACGCCATTGGGAGCACTTAGATATGTTATGAGGCACTCAATATCAACATAACTTTCTGGAAACAAACTGGATCAACGATATTGTTAGTTTACCAACCATGGTAACACTAGAATATGCACATAATAAAAAATGAGACGACCAAGCGATCAGACTAACCAGTGTCATATCTTCACTGACTGTAGGAGGTTTAATTATCTGGCGTATTTCATTTGAACAGTCTTAATTATTTTGTTTCCCTAACTTGTTAATTTCTTGATATGTATTGGTAGTAGCAATTTAATCCATTTTGTTATTAATACGTGAATCACACACCATATACTCAGCTATTTTTAAAGAGAGCACTGCTATAGAGTACACCCGTTTGTCTGACTTTTGTACGCGCAGGAAATCCAATGGTTAAAATCACTTGGGTGGTGGTTCACATCAATCAAATGGCTTAAAACACTTGGTCGGACAAAAGTTGGTGCCATCTGTTTATTGAAAATAATTTGGATCAATGAAAATATTCTTGAGCAACTCAACTCGACAAAGGTGTTTCTGTTGCTTTTTTTCTGCAGCAAATGTAGGTGTTTCATTTACAGATATATAGACTCCTTTTAAACCGTGTGAAAAAAATTACCTAATATCGATTTTTCTCTAATATAGTATGTTGATGACTTCAAAAAAGTGTTTCTTTATTTTGCTTCAGTTTTAGAGTAGAATAAGATTGATGAATGAAATAAATAGTATGGAATTGGATCCATGAACATTTTAAGAAACGAATACATGCCATTTGATCTGGGGATGACAATCTCGTATTCAGAAAAGTATAGGACCTTTCTTTTCCATAAAGGGCAAGCTAGTTCCTTTTGCTTAGTTTTATCTTTGGAGATGGACTGAAGGATATATTTATTTGTGTCACTTCATATGCATCTTCCGCTATCAACCTTAGCTAATCATATCTTTTGTCATGCTAACAACCCAAGCTATATCTTAAGTTGGATATGTCGTCTCTTAAGATACATGGAGAAACTGTTTAACAGACATCATAAGGACATTATATTGCAGATATCTAGGCATACAAAGCTCGCATATTTTTATACGAAAATTCCATGGACCAGATACCATTTCTAGATGAACAGACAAATAAAGGCAATGGTCCACTGTTGTCGTCCAGCCATAGGGTGAGGAAGCCTTTCCCATATCTTTATGCACGGAAATGCTATCTCTAGCTAACACGATGCCCTCTTTTGCAAAAGTTGGAAGAATATATTATTGGAATCTTGGCACCCTCCGACGACGTCTCTCTGGAACGTGCACCGTGAGTGAGTTGCAGTCAAGCAGATGCGCTGAGCTAATAGACCGGCAGCACGCCTGCATCTGTTCCTCGCGATATGATTCCTGCCGGCCCGCCGGTGATTAAACTATTGCAACTGATGAAGGAGGAAGATGCAGTCAAAGCATGGACAAATATGGAGAGGTCTGCATGATATCGAATTTCCTTTTCCGCCGACTCATCTTGTCATGGCAGCTACAGCTGATAGAGTGGTGGAGCACATGCCACCGTGCCATGAGCCCATATGAAGGGATGGATATCAAACCAAAGCGGGATGGACGGTGGACATCCTGGTCGTCAGCCAACAGTGGTCTTTATTTGGCTATAAAAGATATAGATTCAGTAGCTAGGTTATGTAAATAAAAAATATCACAAAAAATAGCTTAGGTTTTGCGAAAATTTATACAGTTACTACCATAAATATATTCCTCTTTGAGGTTTAACAACCTAGCAATTTTTTCCTAAGCAACCTAGCACGATATTAAAGACTGACTCAGAATTAGAGCGACAAAAAATTTGTGCAGCGTAGTTATTTTTGTCTTGAATATGTATGAAAATAACATACCATTTATTGTGTTAATTAGGTTAAAGTTGTTTTTGGCGAATGAGGTAAAACGTGTTAAAGACGCACACTTACAATACACACAATAACAAGACCATAGTTGCTAACTTATTATGGGTGCACATTACTAAACTCTCATAAAGTAGTTGAAGAACTTACATCTCACATACCATTGACACAAGAGCATTGGTTTTTTCCACAACCTCAAACTAGATCAAAAGGTGTATTTGAACCCCTTTGCTTGCAACTAGTGTGTATGTGGTCCTTTTCGTCCCTGCTTTGCACAGGATCTTTTTTTTTTTAAGACCCAGAATCACTTTGTGACCCGACATATATAAATAAGAAGAAGGTGCCTCATATTAAGAAAAACGACACCAAACCGTACAAATATAAAATGAAAAACTACATTAGGAAAAAAGAGAGAGAGAAAACCACAACAGGAATGGAGCCCATCATATGTCATCGATCATGTTGCAGCTTCACAATGGTAGACATCAGCCTTTTGCCTCAATCATGCTCCAAATCGTTAGCACCAACACCAAAACTATCCCACTTGTGTCATCATTGCCAAGCTCACTCCACACCACACGATCGAGCAGCTCCGACTTCCCAAGAGCGACTGTCTGATGAGATCCGCTAAGGAAAAGAAGCCTCACAACACAAAGGCCTCATCCCGTGACGTCGATGTTACTGCCGTCATGAGGCAAGATGTCAAATCCGACGCTAAACCGGTAGCGAAGAGCAGCTCTAAGGTGACGCCTTCAAGAAGGATTCGATGTTCATGACGTTGTCGTCACCCAACCTAGCAAGCTAGGTTTGAGGTTACCCCCAGGAACTCTCTAAGAGGGGTGGGGCAGGAGCACCTCGGCAACGTCTCCAGCGAGATATACTACGCACAATGGCGTCATTGATGTCGGCATTGATAAGCAAGGTTTCCCCCACTCTCCTGCACTTCCCCACCACCAAGCCACTGGCCCCCGCACCACATTCATCATCCAAAGCAGCAACACCACGCCACCATGTTGCATCCAACCGCCAACCAAGCTGCCCCTGGCCATCACCACGAGACAATGGCTGACACACCGCAGCCACGACGGTGGTTGTCGCAAATCTGCGCTTCAACCACACAGCAACACCATCTCCGCTTGTATGTCACCTTGCACCTGCTCCAATCTCCACTGGCCATCTCCCATAGTGACGAAACACCACCTGACGCGATCGCTGCCATTGGGTGTGGCAGATGAGCCGCTTCCACGAATCCGTGCGCAGCTCCACAGTTACAGCCTTCAGTGCGGCAGCCGTGGCGCCGCCGCTGACCGCACGCGTTGTCCCTGCGCCGTCACCATCACGCGTGGAAGCTGCAACACCACCATCGACCGCGCGCGTGGCGTCTGCCGCCGTGCCTGCCGCGCAACCACCGGGCCGTCCCACCGTCGTAACGGAGGAAACACCACCGCCACAAGTTGCCGGCATGCCTTGGGGTGTCCATAGCCAGATCCGCCGTACGGAGACCGGATTCGAACGATATATGGGGCACCGGATTGAGCTGTCTTTTCACGCTCCACCATCTTGGACTCTTGATGTCACAAATCCAGACGCATCTAGCTCACCGTGCGGGTTTCGGCGGCTTGCTCTGGCGGCGGCGCGGCAGGAGAGGGTGGCGGCGGCCTAGGGTTGGTTTGCCGCCCATGTCGCTCACGTGGGAGCGACGCGGGGGGCGAAGGACATTACTCCGCTTTGCATAGGATTGGTGCTGAAAACAAACACTTGTCACTTGGTTATAGTTCACAGAGAAACAGCGCAGCAACGGCCAAGCTTTGTTGGTACTGGGTGGTTACCTGGGCATAAGGTTATAGAGAATTAATTATCTACAAAATAAAGTAAAATATAGCATTTGAGAATATACAATACATGACAGTTTTAGATGCATAGAAAAGATATCCATTGTTTCAATGCTAGCTTCGTCCCTGGGCCGTAGGTTACCACCACTTACGCGTCTACAGTTCAAATCCCATATCAAAACGCCAGGAAGAGTTTAACTCTCAAATAAGGTGCCCCAGATTTCAAGATGAGTTTCATGTCTTCGGTATGGTGTAGTCAAAGAAACTAAATCCATTATTCCAAGGACACAAGTTCCTCCGAATGGGCTAATGATGCATGCATTAATTTATTAGCTCTGAAAGTATACTTTCGAATCATTTTTCATACAACCAACTCTGTTTTAAAATTAAGAACTCCCTTCTGAAAAAAATAGTATTGTTAGCTGAACTATGGAGCGTCAGAGGTTTACCGAAAGCACCACATGCATGTGTGAGGTAAATATCTCCCAAAGCAAGCCGGTTGAGAGAGAGGGAAAAAATGGAGGCTATCCGTTCTCCACTCCACTCCATGGCTCTAAAGAGAAATAAAATCCTCTTCTCTACGCACACGAGCACATACACATAATAAAAATCGACCAGCGGGCTTAAGACTACCCCACGGCTTTCTTTTGATAGAGAAGCCCAACATTCTCTGATCGAAAAAACTTTTGAACCTTAGCATCGCCCTATATATAGAGCACATATACATAATAACCTACGGTTCAACTGTCCTTCTTGTATGTCCACGCATCCACCCCTTTTATTTCTCTTCTTCATTCAGTTAGCTAGAAATGAAAATGCCAACTCTAAACAAATGAAAAGCATCTAGCAACACGAAATCAAATTAGAAAGAGTTTTTCGTCTAAAATATGTCCATGTAGCAATAAAGTAGTTTCAAGTTCCAATGTGGACATGTTTCAGTTTCAAATGTTTCCAAGTCATGGTAAAATAATTTCAAGTTCAACTCAGACATAGTTTGGTTTCAAAGCAAGTTCAAACCGATAGGGTTTCAGTTAAAAATAGTTTTTTATTCCGGAAAATTTCCAACTCAACTAGTTGAAAGTGTTAGCTACAAAATCTACAAGACAACACACTGACCCTCTTCTCAGACGAATGACGGACCTAACCTTCGAAGTCACCAAATCGAATTACGACCTTCAACCGTCGGAGGAGAGCGTGCAATGAACAGGAAGATTCCAAGTTCTAGTAAAGTTTCAGCCCACATAATGGGAAAACGCTGTTTTTTGTTACATAAAAGAAATCTGAACTAAAAAAACACCCAACATGCAAAAAGAATTCAATTTTGGAAATTGCAATTATAGAACAGAAATTTCTGATAGTTAGATTTTGGAAGCAAATGAGAGGTTTCAAGTTCCATGGAGAAAAAGGAAATGGGAAACATCACAGGGCCACCGTAGTGTGCGGCGCAGCCAGTTGCTGGAACCCTAGAACTGCAACACGAAAGGCGAATAAAACTGCGTCAGTTCGGTGCATGCACGCGCGCGCCTAACTGATGCGTGCGCACGTCGTCACAGTGGAGCGCAATATTCACCGGAACAGTGTTGTTTGGTTCGCGCCGTTAATTCGTCGATGTGGAGCGCACAATCAAGCATCGCAACCGGCGCCGCAAAGGCAAGGCGGTGGCCTCCCGGTTGACGTAGCGGCCGTATGAACTGGCAGACTCCAACGAAAGCGGTGGCCGTCTTCAACTCAATAAACGGACAAGAGCGACCGCCGGGCAGGCGCACGACGGCACTAGGGATCGGAGCCGGACCACCAGCCCACTGATGAAAGGGCCGTCCAAGGAAAAAAAAAAGGACGAATCGGGCTCATGACTGGAGCCCTACCAGCTCAGCCCAGAATTAGTTGGAGCTCAAACGAACCTAAGCAAGCCCAATAAGCTTCTGTCTTGCTGGATGATCTGGGCCCAACGCTTCATCATGGCTGCTCCTTCGATAAGCAGAGAAGGCACAAAGAATCAGCAATCGGAGAGGAGAGGATCAGCAAGATCGCAAACAGGCAGCGGGATCGGGCCATAAAAGAAAGCATGACGCCCAAACATGGCCACAGAACCTTTTTTTTTTTTTTTTTTGTGATTCAACATGGCCACAGAACCTGCTACCTGTAATCAGCAATTTTCAGGCAAACACAACTCTGTACTTACAGCATGATTTTGACGGAGATCATTGAGAAGATGAAATATACTACTATTTATTTCAGGTTAGCTTTTGCCATTAAGGAAGAAAAAGCAGCAGTTTCTCTTGATATTGGCCGCCATGCATGGTACTTGAATCCCCAATAATATCTCTACAGCACCTCTGAATATTTTGGTCAATGAATAAAGAGCAAAAAAAGAGCCATTCAAATCCTGAGCTGCTTTTCTCCTCCAGTCTCGACATGAACAGCGGTCCTGGAACTGCAGCGCTACGTGGCCCTGGGCGGCTAGGTCGTTTACTTGAGCGTCAATTGTTTGCCGGGACATGATGATCCACTTGGGTACTGCCTGCGCTTCATCAGTCTGTTTCGAGATGGTCCACTTGATGCTGCTTCCGAGATTAAAACTCAGCCCTTAAACATTGACCGACTGATGAACACATCAACTCGCCATACTGCCCCTCGTGTCGAATCTGAAATACATACATCTGAATATGTAAGCTTCTATATGCAACAAAATTAATTCTCAACTGCTGCCTGTGTCAACAAAGCTAAGCATGGCCAGTGATGCTTCGTTGGTTGGTAGAACAGACAGATCCATTCAACGCGTGAAAGTGGTCTTGGCCTAGCGGTTAAGGCATCCGAGTAACACCTTTGAGGTTCTGGGTTCGACTCCCGGTGGGAACGAATTTTCTAGGATTTAACGGCATTTGTGCTTTCAGCGGTAGGCGACGTGGCCGTCGACAGCGAGGCGCCAGTGGTGACTTCGGGAATCTGGAGAATTTACCGGCTCAGTCTTCGAAGATGCTCATAGAGGTAGGGTTTGCGTATGTGCGTTCATAGGTGTGAGTGTGCGTGCGTTGTGAGTGTCTGAGTTTGTACTGTGTAATTTCTCAAAAAAGATCCATTCAACGCCATGCTTTCGTTTTGCACAATATTAATATATACCTACACGAAACCTTCTTGATCATCGACCTTTCAAACAAGGATATAGTAAGAAATTGTGAGCACGGCAATCCTGCTAGTTCGTTCCATTTCAGGCAGTAACTATCTAACAAAGCATTTTTGGCAGTAATTATCTAACAAAGCAAGGCCCAGACGAGCTTGGATAGTTCAAATGAACTGACGACATGCACATTTCCTTCCTTATTTACTTCACCCGTCGTTTCACACACGCAAATACTATCTAGTAAGGTCTGAACCTGATTCAAAGGTTTGCCGTTCCTTTCAAACAAGGATATGATAAACTGTGGGCATGGTAATGAACCCTGCTAACTCGTATCATTTCAGGCAGTAATTAGCTAACAAAGCATTTTTGGCAGTAAAGCTGTGACACAATGGCCACTTAAAGCAAGGCCCAGACGAGCTTGTAAAGTTCAAATGAACTGACTAGATCCACATTGCCTTCCTTATTTTGCTTCACCCGTCGTTTCACATACACAAATCTCTAGTAGTGGTGCGACTTGCTGAAACATCATTCTTTTCCTATCTTTTTATTTTATGACTGAAAAACCAACATCATGTTTATTTTATGCTTCTTTGTCAGGTTTCTCTTCTTTATATTAAACAAAGAACGACATGGCTGCTTACTTCTCTGACTGTGGTCAATTCAAAGATCTGCTTGTGTGTGCTTTTGTTTTCACTTATTTTATCAGATAAAGATCCGCTTATGCTGCCGGTCTGGGCACAAAAACCACACTCGGACCAAATATATTAGCACACAAGGAGATTATGATAGAACCTGATTCCATGGTTGCAGAAATAATGAATTCTGTTTAACTAATTGATGATGTTTTGGTGACAAAATAGTCTTGTACAAATGATCATACAGGCTACAGTCTCACCAAACATGAGAGATAATGAAGAAGCACCAACAAGAAAAATCGATGGCAACTCCTACCAATCACCTACTGCATTTGTATCTTTGAACCTATGACCTCTTTTCATGTTTCTGTCCCCTCACCCCCCCTGATTACAAACGGAAAAATTGAACCTTGTTCCATCCCACAAAATAAGAAGAATCGAAAAGAAATTGTGCCTGTTAGTCTTGCGGCGCCTTATCCAGTGATCCGACCATGAAATGTATCTGCTTTATGAAGAGGGGAAGCCGCCGCCGGAGCCTCAATTGTTGAGCAGGTTTTGGGTAATGGTGTCGCGGGCGTCGACTGCCGCCTGCGAGCGCACGGGGTTCTCGGCGACCATTTCGTCGTCGACGATCTGGTAGCGGGCGATGATCTCGGGCTCGAGTACTTCGCCGGCGCGCTCGCAGATGTTGTGGAGGACGCAGCAGGCGCCGATCACGACGGGCAGGTCCTGGAGCTTCACCTCTGTGCGCTTCTGGAGGAATCCCCAGCGCGCCTTGAGGCGGTGGAACGCGTCCCGCGCCACGGTGCGCACGCCGTCGACGCGCTCGTTGAACATGTGCTGCGCCCACGTCATGTTCTGGTGTGTGTAGGGCACCAGCAGCCAGTCCATGAGCGGGTACTCGGCGCCGCCAACCACCCACTGGCCGGCGAGCAAGCCCGCAGCGCCGCGCTGCGTGTAGAGCGCCGACCGCTCGAGCACGTCTTCGTCGGACATGGATCCCGGCCAGCCGATGCAGATGTCCGTGAAGGCGCCGCCGGCATCCACCACTCCCTGCACCGTGATGGAGTAGGACGTCTTCTTCGTGTGGCGGCGGTTGCAGTAGGCGGCGATGTTGGCCTTGGGCGCTTTGATGGGGATGTGCGTCGTGTACATGGCGCCCACGACGCCCGGGATCCCCGACGCGGCCTTGAACGCGGCGGCGACGCCCGCGGGCGCCTCCGGCCATTGCATGGTCTTGGTCGTGAGCACCGCCTTGATCGCGGCGCAGCACTCGAGGGTGATCTCGTGGCAGGTGGAGATGCCGACGCCGAAGCGCTCCGCCACGAGGCGGAGCGCCTCCCCCGTGGCGAGGCGCCAGATGCAGACGGCCACGCGCTGCCGCACCGGGATGGCTTTGCGGAGCGGCGTGTCCGCCTTGGCCACGACGGCGCCGATCTCGCCGCAGATGGCGTCGAACGTGGCCCGCGACATCCGGAACGCGCGGCGGAACTCGGCGTCCGGGCACGCCGGGCTGATCATGTTTTCCCACCACTCGGGGTCGCGCTCCTTCACCCACAGCCGCCCCCCGCCGCCGCCCGGCGCCGCCACCTCGGGGTTGTGGTCGTGATAGACGCCGCCATTGCTGTTCTCGTGGGAGCTCGTCGGGGATCGCTTCCTCTTGGCCCCGGACGACACCCCCTCCGACAGCGGGTGCTCCACCGGCCGCTTCCCCCTGTCCGCCATCGCCCCCGGCGCCGGGAACGCGGCGGCCGGTGGTGGCGGCGGCGGCGCCTGGTCCTCAGGAATGTTGGTGAAGAGGTACGGGAGTTCCTCTCCGAACTGGAAGTCAGGGAAGGAGGATGAGGTCGTCGCCTCGGTGTACGAGGAGCTCATCTAGGCGATGGTGGCGGCGAAGGAAAGGAATTCTTTGATCGATGGAGGCTGGATCGCTGGAAACTGCTCTTCAAAGGTTTCGATTGTAGCGGCGGCTGTTTGTGATGACAAGAGAACTCGCTGCGATGTTAGGGATGGAGTGAAGCAAGGTTTGGGAGAGGGAAGGGGATTGGAGAGGCGTATATATAGGTTAACCGGGGAGGGACGCCGATCCCACTCGCCTGCGCGGGCGGACGACTCTCGCGCACCTCCGGCAGCGCGGGCTGCATGCACGCGGGAGCGGTCCCACATTTTGTTCGGATTTTCGCGCGCTCGGCTGCGCGGTATTTTTTGTTTCTTTCGCCGCGTTTTTTTTCGCCGGCCGAATTTTCTTCTTAGCTACAACCACGTGATTTTGTAACTGAGAATAAGTGAAAATTAACTATTTTTTTCGCTGAAGCAAGAAATTATACATTATTTTTTAACACAAGTTCCTGTATCTAAAACAAGATTGCAGTTGTTTTGCAACATATAAGGCAATTAGATGGAACAATGGTTTGAAAAGTTACTAATGACACTATAGAAGTAGCATGCATGGTAGGTAGATTCACGCTTCTGGAGCATTTTTGCAACAAAGCAGTTGTAATTTTAGTTATTTGTCATATTATATTAAAAAAAAACTCGGCCGGCCCGGGGGGATTGACATCCACCCACGGTATTGTGTTAAGAAAAAGACAGCCTTCTCACACCGGCCGAGAAAATTCCCGAACCCCTCTCCCACCCTTACACAGAACCCGCTCCCCAGGTGAGACTGAGCCGGGGCAAAGCACCGTAGCCTAGCTGAGCCGGGTTTCCAACCATGCTTTGGGAATTGGAAGAGGCGAGGGAATTTTTTTAACCTCAGCCCGAAATTCGCTCCCACCAGGAATCGAACTCGAGACCTGAGGAGGTGCCGCCGGAGCTTCTAACCAACCGGCCAGAAGTCCTTTGGCATTTGTCATATTATATTTTGTTATGATATTCCTTTTGCAGCATTTTTTAATGTTTTACCACTACGGAGTACTTTTATTAATTCAAGAGCATTAATGTTTATTAAACATTGTTATTGATTTATTTTCTTTTGTGATTGCAGTACCCTTATATATAGGATCATCCAAATGTCTCAAATTCCAAGAATGATACTACTTCTATTGGCACTGGGAGCAAAAAAATCACTTAATTTTATGTCACATATTTGAGGTGTTATTGAGAGTTTAAGTGATCATAAAAAGAAAGCAATCGAGGATTATAGATTCAGTAGTTTACTTTAATTTTCTTGCTACTGAATTCCTCCATCTTTTGCTCGTTGGTTGCTGATTATGTCAAAATAAAAATTGTTGATATCGTGGTGAATAATAGATCAACCTCACATAGGCCCTGTTCGTTTCTTTTAACGTTAAATTTTAGAGGCCTCTAAACAAAGAGAACCTAATACTAAATAAACTTTAATGACAATTTTTTTTTACAGATGGGTACATCTTTACGAGACGAATCTAATGAGCCTAATTAATATATGTTTTACTACAGTCATGCTACAGTAATGCTACAGTAACCGTCATCTAATCATGGCGTACTTACCCTCATTAGATTCGTCTCGTGAATTAGACCAGGGTTCTGTAGTTAGTTTTGTAATTAAACTTTATTTAATATAACTTATCTAGAGTTTAGACCCCTCTAAAATTTAGACCCCTATGCGCCGAACACCCCCGTAGTCCAGAATCCAATGCTAGAAACATAGACTGAAAGATGCAATTGCTAGAAAGATCGCTATGCTGATACTGTTAAAAGTGTCTCCTGGCCTCTTCCAAAGATAAAGTATATTGATACCCGAAAAAAAAAAGTATATTGGTGACAAGTTGCCGCAAGTGCATTGATGATGATGAATTGGTTAGAAGTTGCACGCTCAATTGTATTTGAGCTAGTGTCTGACCCTGCAACAAACATTTCCTGTGATGCATTGTGTACGGGCATCATCGATGTCATCAATAACAATGTTTGATAAACAAATGCTCTATGGAGTAATAAAAAATTCTCCATAAAGATTTTGATAGGCCAGCAAATGAGCTTTACGACGATTAGGAAGAATCTTCTACGTCAGCAACATAACTTTGCCCTGACTTCTACTTGCAGACTGCAAAGATAATAAATATTTCAGAGTTTCTAAAACTGATCCCTTCCAATGTTTGAATGGATGACAAGTTATGATGCACCACAATTAGAGATTTGTATTGTTGACATTACATATAAGTGAAATTCGTATTCTTTATTTCTATATTGTATAAATTTTGTTTTTGGACCCAGTTTAGCACCTAGGCTATTATTTACTTTGTCTTATTATGTTAGCGACCTTTATGGCTGGTGGCATCAGCCTCCTGACATAGGGTTGGTAACTCTTTGAATTTCGCTTCCCTTCTTAAGATTTTGATTTTCTTCAGTCCCTGTTTGCCTCAATAGCATTTGTTGCATCACCATATTTGGTTTGCATTTGAAAATTTTACAAGTACCAATATCAATATTACACTGCTAGAGCTTATGTAATTTCAGTGTAATATTATACCGTAACTTTTGTTTCCTGTTTCCAATTTGGTCTAAAATACGTAATGCATTGCGAAGTCAGAACTTATTATTTTGATTTATCCTGGTGCTATAATTTTATTTCATTACATGAAATTTACAACATGCCGATATGTTGTAATGTTAGTTAATTCATACCTCCATATTTCTGGAATACTATTTTAGTTTCAGGTTTAGATGAAATTATCGATATTTATGCTGTAAATGTTAACCAAAAGACAATGTTCAGTCTATCATGTTGGATGTGATAAAGTACTTTTATGATATTTCTAGAAGCGAAAACTCATTCGACACAGCAGCCTACAAGGACAAATGTTAATTAATGTTAGTGATCTAGTCTTGGAAAATGTTGAGTTTGATGGAAATACGAGGAACTCCAACCACAAAGTCAGTGATGATGTCAAAATGAAGACAACTAAAGTAATCAATACGGTAGGCACATGGAGTATGAAGAGAATATTGGTGTTGTCCTGAGAAAATTTGGGTCTGCAGGTGTGGCAGACACACAAATGAATTATGGTTTTCAGCAAAATATTGTTCTACTGACAATGTTACATCAGTTGATCAGACTCAAGGTAATATAACAATCAGCAATTTTATTAATCTGATGCCATTAGAACATAACATGCATCTTGGTTTTTTTTTTTTTTTGAAATGATACATTCTTGAATTCATGACTTGTAACATTTTTCTTCAGACCCTTTCTGAAAATGGAGCAGATCGAGTCGACCCTTTTCGTGCCCCTACGAACCTGTTGCGGGAAGAATTGGGTCAGGGTCAACCTCAACACAACCAGCAAACCTTTCTCTGTTCTCTAGCCTGCTGTTCTCTCGAATGCTCGGTTCTGCTGAGAAACTGGTGTCCGCTCGGTTCTGCTCACAATCTTACCATGCCTAATCCAGCTACTCCTAAAAAAACTACCAATAATTTAGCCACTTTTGACAGCAAAAGTTCTCCATAATTAAGGAGGTAAAAGCACATAAGAAAAAATATAAAGGCTCAACCAAAATGAACCAGGTAGAACAATTTCAGTACATGGCGAACAATTCTGAAACAAGGGAGGTACAAACAGAAAGATAAAAAAAAAACATATCTTTGCTTTGAAAACAAGGGAAGCGGTGAGCTCTAAATTCAAAGTTTTGTCGTTCCTTTCAAACAAGGATATAGTAAAGAATTGTGAGCACGGCAATCCTGCTAAGTCGTGTCATTTCAGGCAGTAATTATCTAACAAAGCATTTTTTTGGTTGTAAACCTCTGTGATACTGGCCACTTAAAGCAAGGTCCAGACTGGTTTGTATAAGTAAATTTAACAGACTACATCCGCATTTCCTTCTTTATTTACCTCACCCGTCGTTTCTCATACGCCAACATTTTCTCATGAAGTTTTGCCGTTCCTTTCAAACAAGGATATATAGTAACAAATTGTGAGCACAACAACGGCTAATTCATGCCATTTCCGGCAGTAATTATCTAACAAAGCATTTTTGGCAGTAAATTACCTGTGACACAATGGCCACTTAAAGCAAGGCCCAGACGAGCTTGTATAGTTCAAATGAACCTTTTTTTTTCTGAGGACGTATAGTTCAAATGAACTGACTACATCCACATTGCCTTCCTTATTTTGCTTCACCCGTCGTTTCACATACGCAAATCTCTCGTACTGGTGTCACTTGCAATTGCTGAAACATCAGGTTTCGTTCTTTTTCTATATTTTTATTTTATGATTGAAAACCAACGTCATGTTTATTTTATGCATCTTTGTCAGGTTTCTCTTTATATTAAACAAAGAACATATTAAACAAAGAACGACATGGCTGCTTCCTTCTCTGACTGTGGTTAATTCAAAGATCTGCTTGTGTGTGCTTTTGTTTTCACTTATTTTATCAGATAAAGATCTGCTTATGCTGCCGGTCTGGGCACAAACCACACTCGGACCAAATATATTAGCACACAAGGAGATTATGATAGAACCTGATTCCATGGTTGGAGAAATGAATTCTGTTAATTGACGATGTTTTGGTGACAGAATAGTCTTGTACAAGATGATCGTACAGGCTAGGGTCTCACCAAACATGAGATAAAATGCTGAAGCCAACAGCGAAAATCGATGGCAAATCCTACCAATTAATCACCTACTGTATCTTTGAACCCTTTGTTCTGTTTATGTTCCCCCAGATTACAAACGAAAAAAAAAATTTGCCCCCTATTCCATCCGACAAAATAATCTGAGCCGAAACAACGGGCTCCTAAGAAGAATCGAAAAGAAACTATGCTTGAGTCTTGCAGCGCCTTATCCGCTGTTCGGAACATGAAATGTATCTGCTTCACGAAGAGGGGAACCCTCCCGCGGAGCCTCCATTGCCAGCATTGTAGAGGAGGTTGTTGGCAATGGTGTCGCGGGCGTCGACTGCCGCCTGCGAGCGCACGGGGTTCTCGGCGACCATTTCGTCGTCGAAGATCTGGTAGGCGGCGATGATCTCGGTCAGCATGGGCGTGGTCCACCCACGGAGCGAACCGGCACCGAACCACCGATCCAGCGCTCTCCACAGGGGCACCGATGCGAACCGTTTGGATTTGCATGGCGCCCCGTTTGACCCGGTGGATATTGAGGGTCGACCCATGCATATATGTCCTTGCGTGCTTGCCGCTGCTTGCACAACCTTGCAAGCAGTTTGCTATACTAGTTTACACAACGTACGTGCATGCGTGCCGCTACTGCCTTGCAGGCTGCTTACTGCTGGTTTGCATAAACGGTTTAGATTAAGTTGCTGGTTTGCATACACAAATTAGATTAACAGGCCGGTTTAGGCACTTTCCATCAAACAAAAACTCTGTATCTCATAATCTTCAGCAACAAGGCGACAAGTATATTACAACCATTTTCCAGATTACACCAAGTCAGAACAGCCGGCTATACTTAATGGGGCATACGACATGCAGTTTAGGCAAGCAAGAAGAAAGTCCTCCTTGTTGTACCGTGGACTCAGGCCTCGGCCAGCGATCTCCCAAATCCTTCACCACTCAAGTCAATACATAATATATCTAAGCATTAACTTATATAATTAATAATGGTAAAGTTTCTGCTGCTCTCCATCATTAACAAAACAGCCCCTTGCATTATTCCACATCTGAGCTCCTGCTACCATAGAAGCTCATTTCCAAGTTTAACCCCTGGGCCTACAACATTGATAGACAAAGTCAAATGACAATATTATACATGTTATAGCACAAATCGTTTGCTATACAAATAAGTGCTCTTTTTTGCACTGCAGAGCAGAGCTACGTCTGAAGCACAAGTCTTTGGTAAACTGTGAAGTGGAGTACTAGCTATCATAATACAGTCTGAACATGTGTAAGAAGAGATAGCACTACAGCATTACAAGTCAGCATGAATAGATGTAGTACAGTCAGACAAAACAATCTTCCTACTGATGACTAACTGAATGTCTTTCTACTGCCATAATATAGATGTAGTACAGTCAGACATAACAAAATGGAGTTGCAGCATTCATTGTTGTCTGATCCATACATGTAAATACATCAAACTAGACACTGTAAAACAATAGCTTGCATATAAGTTCAGAAACACAGTAAAGCAGAGACAATCAATTGCTGAAACAACTGGTTGTTTGTGCAACATCCAAAAGTAGTTAGAGGAATCTAGACAAGTTCTTTCTACTGCCAGTCACAAACAACAACACCAGCCACACAGGTATGAAAAATGAACTGCCAGTCAGAGACATGAACCAAAACCACACAGGTAAAAAAAATATAAACTGCAGCTATTATTTTGAATAAGAGTAGATATTACTGCAGTAGGCTATTCCAGTTGGGCTGCTTGCTCAATTATGTCATGAACTGCTTCCATATGAGGCTGAGATGACCCTGCCAATAATGTTAGATAATGTTAGAAACTCAAAGCATTCATCCCCGAGGGATTGGAGGCTTACCTAAATACACCTCAAGCTCAGTAGGTACCTCATTTGTTGAGCTAGCACTTAAGTTCACATGGTTGTCCCAATCTGAAAATCTTTGATTTGCATGGGTTGTCGGTTGTGCATTAGGACCTTGTTGTGTCACTGCCTGGCTGCCAGCATTCGGCTGAGAGTAATCCTTAAACAGTTCTAGGAAGACCTTCTTCACATGTGCAATTTTAGATGGAGCCTCATTACCAAATGCTTGACCTAACCGAAACTCAATGAATCCTAACTTGAATCTGGGATCCAGCAGGACAGGAATGGAAATTTGCAACCATGTCATTTTCCAGTACTTTTTAAACTTTCTCCGCATGTAAGTGATGGTCTCTAATAAAGCTTCATCCATTTCTGGAATTCCAAACTCCAAAGCCATTTTGAATTTTTTGCTTGTGGTCATGAAACGATGCCAAGCAATCAAGTGTAATGGTTCTTCGGGATACCATTCTGAAAACCGGGTTCAAACTGGACACAAATCTTCGGAAGCCATCATACTCAACTATGGACAGTGGTAACTCATGTATCACGATCATCCGAAGCAACTCTATCCTTGATTTCTCCTGACTAAATCTCCAATCCTTCATGGCAACTCCTTGTGGTGACATGATAGTTGCATTCAGCTGGCTCACAACTTCCACCACCGTCTTCCTAACCTTGCATCTTTTGAGGTGAGTCCGCATAGCACTTGTTCCATCCCCACGCTTTGCTGTGATGAGAGCTCCACAGTGTTTGCATTGTCCTTTGACAACAACACCAGCCACACGGATCTTGATGAATTCATTCCAAGCTTTGGATCTGTATTTTCTGTCTTCCTCGCCATTTAAGAATCCGTCAACCATCTCGGCATCATCTTCACCATCTGGACAGTCATCGTCAACATAGTCATCACCATAATCCCCATACTCGCCACCATAATTCAAGTCATCGCCATCATATTCCTCCTCCTCGTTGTTTTCTTCATCAAGCATTCTAGTGGCATCGCTCATATCTGCAACAAAATAATAATTGATGCATGTGTCAACAGGGTAGCTATACAAAGTTGCAGAAAAAAACCTGCATGTTGCTGCAACAAAAATAGCTATACAATGGACAAATAACTCACCAGGGTAGGTGCTCACAAGTGAGACGGGTGTGTGCATTCCTGCTGCTGGAGACCTCGTGGTATTAGAGTATCCAGGCCAGGGTCTTGTCACTCTGACATCTTGAGCACCAAGTGCACGAACAGGGTCTTGTCCATGGCGTTCCCCATTGTCAGCAGGATCAATTTCCATCTTCAAGAAATTAGTAGCTAATGTTAATTGCACTGGAAACAGTAACAGAAAACAGTAACAAGCATCAGCCTATGTCGAATAATGAAAACAATGGGCTATGAAACAACACATGTACAGGTGATCAGTACTACTGGACACAAAATGAACTGATGCAATCTGTATGAAGCGAACTGAATATGGCCACCGGTCGACACCCTAGCTTGCTGAGGCTGAAACGAACTTGAAGTCTTGAAGATGGCCACCGGTCGACGCACAAAGCACACGCAACAGAGGAATGGAAGGAAAGAATGAAAGACGGGCAGGGAAGGGAGGAGGTTTCAAAGGCAAACCTTTTCCTACTGCCGGAGATGCGGAGCTTGTCGTCCCTTGCTTCAGCGGCAGCCGCCGGCGGCACCGTCGCCCTGACGGCGACAACGCGCCCCGCTACGCCGCGGACTAGACCCTCCCCGCCGCGCGGAAGCCGAATGCGTAGGCGACGGCCGGCGGCCGGGACGGAGAGGCGGCGGCGGACGGGGTGAAAGATGCGGACGGGTGGATCGATCCACCTGACCCTAAGGTTCGCTCAGACTCGAACCATTCGACCCTCGTAACGATCCGCGGATACCCAATGGAATATTTTCATGGGCCGGTTCGCCGATCCACTGGGCCGAACCGAACCACGCCCATCCTGAGATCTCGGGCTCCAGGGCGTCGCCGGCGCGCTCACAGAAGTTGTGGAGGACGCAGCAGACGCCGATCACGACGGGCAGGTCCTGGATCTTCACCTCGGTGCGCTTCTGGAGGCATTCCCACCGCGCCTTGAGACGCCGGAACGCGTCCCGCGCCAAAGAGCGCACGCCGTCGACGCGCTCGTTGAACAGGAGCTGCGCCCAAGTCATGTTCTGGTGCGTGTAGGGCACCAGCAGCCAGTCCATGAGCGGGTACTCGGCGCCGCCCACCACCCACTGGCCGGCGAGCAAGCCGGCCGCGCCGCGTTGCGCGTGGAGCGCCGACCGCTCGAGCACGTCTTCGTCGGACATGGATCCCGGCCAGCCGATGCAGACGTCCGTGAAGGCGCCGCCGGCGTCCACCACGCCCTGCACCGTGATGGAGTAGAACGTCGTCTTCTTCTTGCCCTCCGTGCGGCGGCGGTTGCAGTAGGCGGCGATGTTGGCCTTGGGCGCTTTGATGGGGATATGCGTCGTGTGCATGGCGCCCACGACGCCGGGGATCCCCGACGCGGCCTTCAACGCGGCGGCGACGCCCTCGGGCGCCTCCGGCCACTGCACGGTCTTGTGCGTGAGCACTGCCTTGATCGCGGCGCAGCACTCGAGGACGATGTCGTGGACGGTGGAGGGCGTGGTGGACGATATAGTAACAAATTGTGAGCACTTACCTCCAAAAAAAAAGAAATATTGAGCACGGCAATTCTGCTAAGTCGTGTCATTTCAGGCAGTAATTATCGAACAAAGTATTTTTGGTTGTAAACTTGTGTGTGATACTGGCCTCTTAAAGGCAAGGTCCAGACTGGTTTGTATAAGTAAATTTAACAGACTACATCCGCATTTCCTTATTTAATTACTTCACCCGTCGTTTCGCGCACGCAAATACTATCTCGTAAGGTCTGAACCTGATTCAAAGGTTTGCCGTTCCTTTCAAACAAGGATATGATAAACTGTGGGCATGGTAATTAACCATGCTAGCTCGTATCATTTCAGGCAGTAATTAGTTAACAAAGCATTTTTGGCAGTAAATTACCTGTGACACAATGTCCACTTAAAGCAAGGCCCAAACGAACTTGTATAGTTCAAATGAACTGACTAGATCCACATTGCCTTCCTTATTTTGCTTCACCCGTCGTTTCACATACGCAAATCTCTCGTAGTGGTGCAACTTGCTGAAACATCAGGTATCGTTCTTTTTCTATCTTTTTATTTTATGATTGAAAAACCAACATCATGTGTGTTTTATGCTTCTTTGTCAGTGAAAACAAAAGCACATACAGGTTTCTCTTTATATTACGACTGGGTTGCTTCCTTCTCTGACTGTGCTCAATTCAAAGATCTCCTTGTATGTGCTTTTATTTTCAAATATTTCCTCAGATAAAGATCTGCTTATGCTGCCGGTCTGGGCACAAACCACACTCGGACCAAATATATCAGCACACATGATGGAGGTTCTGAGAGAACCTGATTCGATGGTTGGAGAAATGAATTATACTGAACTAATTGATGATGTTTTGGTGACAAAATAGTCTTGTAAAAGATTGAGCATACAGGCTACTGGCTCACCAAACATCCGACAAAATAATCTGAGCCGAAAGAACTGGTTCCTAAGAAGAATCGGAAAGAAGCTGTGCTGATGAGTCTTGCGGCGTCTTATCCGCTGATCCGACCACCGCTCACGAGGTTGTGGGCCATGTTGTCGCGGGCATCGACCGCCGCCTGCGAGCGCACGGGGTTCCCGGCGACCATTTCGTCGTCGAAGATCTGGCAGCGGGCGATGATCTCGGGCTCGAGTACTTCGCCGGCGCGCTCGCAGATATTGTGGAGGACGCAGCAGGCGCCGAGCACGACGGGCAGGTCCTGGACCTTCACCTCGGTGCGCTTCTGGAGGCATTCCCACCGCGCCTTGAGACGCCGGAACGCGTCCCGCGCCACGGAGCGCACGCCGTCGACGCGCTCGTTGAACAAGAGCTGCGCCCACGTCATGTTCTGGTGTGTGTAGGGCACGAGCAGCCAGTCCATGAGCGGGTACTCGGCGCCGCCAACCACCCACTGGCCGGCGAGCAAGCCGGCAGCGCCGCGCTGCGTGTAGAGCGCCGACCGCTCCAGCACGTCTTCGTCGGACATGGATCCCGGCCAGCCGATGCAGATGTCCGTGAAGGCGCCGCCGGCATCCACGACTCCCTGCACCGTGATGGAGTAGGACGTCTTCTTCGTGTGGCGGCGGTTGCAGTAGGCGGCGATGTTGGCCTTGGGCGCTTTGATGGGGATGTGCGTCGTGTACATGGCGCCCACGACGCCGGGGATCCCCGACGCGGCCTTGAACGCGGCGGCGAAGCCGGCGGTGGCCTCAGGCGCTTCCGGCCACTGCACCGTCTTGTGCGTGAGCACCGCCTTGATGGCGGCGCAGCACTCGAGGACGATGTCGTGGACGGTGGAGATGCCGATGCCGAAGCGCTCGGCCACGCGATGGTACTGCTCCCCCGTGGCTAGGCGCCAGATGCAGACGGCCACGCGCTGCCGCACCGGGATGGCTCGGCGGAGCGCCGTGTCCGCCTTGGCCACGGCGGCGCCGATCTCGGAGCATATGGCCTCGAACGTGGCCCGTGACATCCGGAACGCTAGGCGGAACTCGGCGTTCGGGCAGGCGGGGCTGTTCATTTTCTCCCACCACTCGGGGTCGCGCTCCTTCACCCACAGCCGCCGCCCGCCGCTCAGCTCGCCCGGCGCCGCCACCTCGGGGTTGGTGTCGTGGTCGCCGCCGTCATTGCTTCCGCCGCTGTTCTCGTGGTAGCTCATCGGGGGCTGCCTCTTGGCCCCCGACGACTCCCCCTCCTCCAGCGGCTGCTCAGCCGCCCGCTTCCCCCTGTCCGCCATCGCCCTCGGCGGCGGGAACGCGGCGGCCGGTGGCGGCGGCGGCGGTGCCTGGTCCTCGGGAATGATGGTGAAGAGGTACTTGAGGTCCTCTCCGAACTGGAAGTCAGGGAAGAAGTTGCTCATCTAGGCGATGGTGGCGGAGAAGGAAAGGGAATTGATCGATGGAGGCTGGATCGCTAGAAACTGCTCTTCAAAGGTTTGGATTGTGGCGGCGGCTGTTGGTGATGAGAAGAGAACTCGCTGCGATGTTGAGGAATGGAGTCAAGCAAGGTTTGGGAGGGAGAGGGAGACGGGAGGGGCCGTATATATAGGTTAACCGGGGCGGGGCGCCGATCCCGCTCGCCTCCGGCAGTCCGGCAGCGCGGGCGCGGTACGTGGGTAGCGGTCTTTTGATTTTCGCGCGCTCGGCTGCATGCGCGCGGGAGAGGAGAAGTTTTTTTTTTTTGGGTTTCTCATTCGGGTTTCGGGCGCGCGTTTTTTCTTTCGCCGCGTTTTTTTTTTCGCCGACCGATTTTTCTTCTTAGCAACAGGCACGTGATTTTGTAACTGAATATAAGTGAAAAGTAACTATTTTTCATCTAAAAATGGTAACTATTTTTTCGCTGGAGGAACAAATTATATACTAATTTTGGACACATGTTCATGTATCTAGAACAAGATTGCAGTTGTTTTGCAACATATAGAAACTTCTCTAGTTAGTGCTCATTCTTCCTGTTGCAACTGCTAGTGTGAAGAGGGTATTTTCTTCAATGATTTAGTGAAGAATAAGCTGAAAAATAGAATGGGCGAGAAATATTTGAACAATTGTTTGGTTATATTCATCGAGCGTGAGTTAGAGTAAAGCGAAAGGACATCGACATATCAAGCGATTCCAAGCCATGAAGGAGAAAGCAAGATTAAATTGTAATTTTCTTTATACATTTTATAACTTATATTATTAGATCTCTTTTGGGAACAATTAGTACTTAAAATTCATGTTGTAGTGAATTTCATGCCTTTGTGATCAAACAATTGTTCAGCTTGGGAATACCCTACCACTAAATCCTGACTCCGCCACTGATATAAAGCAATCACATGGAACAATGGTTTAAAAGATTACTTATGACACTATAGAAATAGCATGGAACATAGCTTCACGCTTCTTCAAACATGATCATAACTGATATGGAAAATGGATTGCAGTGAGATGGAATAAGTTTATAGTGATATAAAACAAAGAGTAAAATGCACTGTGGGTCCTTAAACTATCGGTCGATGGTCATCCAGGTCAATAAACTTTTAAAGTGTCCACCTAACTCCTTAAACTATTTTTGGATGGTCATTTAAGTCCGCGAACTCTTTAGTGATTACATGGATCCATAAACTATTTATGTTGTGTCAATCAGGTCCACAAACTCTTAACATGTAGGAGACATATTAAGCATATAGGCTTTTAACTTCTTATTCTTTACTAGCATCTCACCCTCGCTTGAAGCAGCTATTGTCATCACACATCGTCGAAGTATCCATCGCGATTGACGATGCAAGGGACCAGGTATTGGGATTCCCACTTCAACATTACTCCGCAGGGGTGGCAACGTCACTGCTAATACACTCGCCTCCAACCTATCTTCCCTAGCGCGAGGTCGCTCATAGAAGTAGGGTCACTCTCTTCCTTCCTTGTCTCATAGAAATAGAGTCAGTCTCATATAGATGATTCCACAGTTCACATCTACCTCATCCACCGTCACATGTGGCAGTACGAGCGGTGGGTACGTACTTACTACAACGACGTGTGATGGTGAGAAAAAAATGAAGGACCTACATGTCATCTGTCTCCACGTCGTCAGGTCTAGGTTGGATGTTTTTGTCTCTTGAAAATAGACTTAGTTGACACAACATAAATAGTTTGTGGACCCAAATGGTCATTTAAGAGTTCGTGGACCTAAATGACCATTCAAAAATAGTTTAAGGACCTAGGTGGACACTTTAAGAGTTTATGGACTTAGATGATCATCTGCCAATAGTTTAAGGACCTGAGGTGCATTTTACTCTAAAAGAAATCATCTACATCTACATGATTGGAACAAACTGTTTGAGAAGCCAGAAAAAAAAAATATTTACATGGAACAAATTATTTAAAGACATGAAATGAATCATCTACATCCTTCAAACTAATTGTTTAATGTGTCGTATAGTGGAACAAAATATTAAAGGACATAAAAGAAATCATCTACATGTTCCTAACAAATTGTTTGGGAAGCAAAAAAAAACTTGTATACATGGAACAAACTATTTAAAGGCATGAAAAAAGATCATGTAGATGCCTGAAACAAATTGTTTGAGAATCCGGAAAAAAAAAAGTCATATTAGTGGAACAAACCATGTAGCAGCATCTGCATGTCATGCGAGGCAGTTCTAGTACAAAAATATACTTAGTTTCAAGGCACAGGTTAAATTGTTTTGAGATATTTTTTTTTTTGGTTCTTTAGTAGAACACATGTTTATTTTGTACGTGAACTAGGGTTTCAGGCCTGTCAATTTCGTGTTTTGCTAAAAGAAAAGTGAATGGTTTCAGCCTTTTTTTGCTTCATTCTTACTCAGCCCGTGTCAAACGAACCTAAGCAAGCCCGATAAGCTTCTGTCTTGCTGGTTGATCTGGGCCCAACGCTTCATCATGGATGCTCCATAAATAAGCAGAGTTGAGGATCAGCAAGGGCCATAAACAAAGAATGATTCGCCCTAACATGGCCACAGAACCTGCCACACGTTCCAAGCAAAAAACAACAACAAAAAAAAGCACCTGCCACATGTAATCAGCAATCTTCAGGCAAACACAACTTTGTACTTACAGCATGATTTTGACGGAGATCATTGATAAGATGAAATACTACTATTTATTTCAGGTTACCTTTTACCATGAAAGAATTAGAGAAACAATATAGAAGCTCATAATCTAGAGAAAGCAGCAGTTTGTGCTGATGTTGGCTGCCCATCCGCCATGCATGGTACTTGAATCCCCCTAATATACAGCACCTCTGAATATTGGTCAATGAAAGAGCGGAAAGTAATTTTTCCCATGCGTGGGATGTCCCATGCGACATGCGTCCGTTCGTTTCAACTTGGACGTCCCCGAGATCTGTGTCGACTTTTCCCACCCTATATCATATACGCGTCGGTATTTCGTTACAATACGGTTGCTTGTTTGGGAAGGTGCTACCGTCTCTTTTTGCTTTTCAGACGGGCCCACGATAGCAGCACCCCTTTGCATTTGTTCTCCAGCAGGCACTTCCTTCGATGCATTTCAGCATCTCGCAAGCATTCACAACTGAAGTAATCTCGCAAGCATTCACACAACCGAAGAGCTTCGATGCATTTCAGCATCTCGCAAGCATTCCCTGCTTGGCCTCTATGCATTTCATCATGAATGCTTGGAATGTTCTCAGCAACCACAAGTGCAGTCTTTGTTCCATAACGCTGATTACCACAAGTGCAGTTTTATAGTAGCCATTTTTTTGGTTCCTTTGTTTTGCCGGGTCAGCATTATTCAGCAATGGTCTGCACCATTTCACTCCACTTTTTGTCCACTTCTGCAGTGAGCGTAATGCTATAGAAATGTCACATCAAGCGTGGAAGCGCTACTAATCGTTGCCAAACAAAAATGACTAAAAAATACCAAAAATTCATTCACATAATATTAATTTTACTAGCAAGTACAATTTTACTAATCGTATGCATACACTTCTATTTAACATATAATAACATTTCTGATAGGGAAAAACGAAACCACAAGTACAATTTTTTTTACACAT
This sequence comes from Eragrostis curvula, assembly GCA_007726485.1. NCBI lineage: Eukaryota > Viridiplantae > Streptophyta > Magnoliopsida > Poales > Poaceae > Eragrostis > Eragrostis curvula. The sequence goes on along the minus strand of RWGY01000026.1, from coordinate 8,987,423 downwards.
ACTTAATCACACTTGTATTAATAATTAATTCATGATAAATGAGAGGAAAAGAGCCCAAGTATATTGCCCACTTGCAGTAGTAATTGCAGTCTAGGATGGAATGGAGTGAGTGTGTAGTACCCAGGTATATTGCAATCAACAAATCATATGCATTCCTTGCAAAAAAAAAACAAATCATATGCATCAATTGTTAATATTAACAGAATAATGTTATAGTACTACTGCAGAACATGTCTAATTTCTCTCACATTTAGAGAGATTTTATAGTAATATATGGAGTGATTCACAAAACTGGATAGTACATTTAGTGGCATATGGAAGAATTTAGATAATATGCTGAGCGATTTTCAGTATTAATATACATTAATTCTAAAAAATTGTTGAAAAATTAGCAATATGTGATTGAAATACCTTAGCAGTATGTGGATGAAAATGGTAAATGTTTAGTACTACTAGTAATTTATTTGAAAACATAGCAATACTAGTAGTACAATTATCGGTTAGTGCTTCCACATGTGCCTCATGTTGTGAAAAGCTTGTGTACTCCATGGGGACTGAAGCCATCGATTATGGTTTTACAAAGCATTCCAACGAGACAGGGACTTATACGAGGAAAGTGTTATTTGACAAAGCCATGGACCGTGCAATCTTGAAAATAAAGGTTATTAATATTTGTGAATGTGTACAAATTGCTTAACCATAGTCAGTGGCGAGTAGTGCTAGAGCGTCAACAAAAACAACAACAATCCTGGCATCAGTACTTCCCATATCTTCCTCTCTCTCTCTCTCTCTCTCAAACAGAGGTCAGCATACCAAGCAGCAGGAGACGACAGTGCAATGGAAAGGAGTGCACGAAGGAGAGAGACAATGCAAAACTGAAATGGGGAAGGCGCACAAAAACATGGACACATGTGAACAACTTTTTGACTTTGTAGTACAGTGCAGAGCAACATGTGAAGAGTCTGCGCCAGCCTGCACTTCGCTGAAAAGGTGGTTCAAGACTACTGAATAGTAGTATTATCCGAAATTTTTCCATATGCAACAGTGTTTGTTTCTAGGGGTCTAAATTTTAGAGATGTCACATTAAAGAGAATTTTGTTATTTAGAAGTATTAAATAAAGGTTAATTACAAAACTAACTGCAGAACCTTGGGTCTAATTCGCGAGACGAATCTAATGAGGGTAATTAAGCCGTAGTTAGATGATGATACTGTAGCATCACTGTAGCAAAACATAGATTAATTAAGCTCATTAGATTCGTCTCGAAATGAGCATTCATCTGTCAAAAAGGTTTTGTCATTAAATTTTATTTAATGCTCCTATCTAATAAGATTCTCTTTCATTTTAGAGGTCTAAAATTTAGAGGGGTGGAAACGAACACCCCCTGAATATTACAACAAACTTTTGTCAATCGGTACATACTGTACTAGTATTACTAAAAAAATACTTTATAATATTACAATCAGGCCTTATGAAGTACAAGTTGAGGCCATCGTACATACTGTGATGGAGAAGAAGAAGAGCAGAATGTGATGAAAAATTAATACTGAACTTAGAAGAACAGCAATAGGAAGAACAGGTCAAGAACAGGTAGAAAGCAATAATTGAGTTGAGTGCATCCAGGGAAAAGAAACAGAGGAGAGCTCATGGTCAGAAATTCGGGAGGAGAGTGTTTGAGGGAGAGAATACAAACAAAAAAAACTTGACCTGCCGGGGGAAGACCGCCCCCAACGGCATTTAATTAAGAAGAATAACCTCTCACGCAGGTCGAGAAAACCCCCGAACCCCCTCCCCGATCCTACACAGGGACTCAGCTGGCCGTTGTGAGCTCCGGCGCGAGTCTTTTACCATGTGCTTTGACCCGAGGAGGACGAGAGGATTTTTTTACTCTGCACTGCAGCGTGGCATATCTCAGCCATATGTGCTACAGTGCGCGCGGGTCGACAGGGCAAACGCCCCGGAGCCCTCTGGCTCTGACCAGTCGGGCTGCCCCCGCGTTGGCAGAGAATACAAACAACAGTAGGAGATGCAGTCGGTAAAATCTGTATAAATAGAGGGGAGTGGGATAACTCTTGAACTTGAAAGCAAGAGAAGCAACCGAGAAGGAAAACAAGATTGAAAAAACTGATGAGAAGAACACTGTTTGGAATGAAGATAACTCGGGGACGAAGAGTATTGTTGACTTGTTGAGTAGCAGAGGAAGAAGAATTCAGCTCTAATGGTGGAGAAGAGCCGTAGCAAAGATGAATGTGCGCAGATGGGAGCGCGCGTCTGTGAAGAAGACAATTATTAGACGACACAGGACCCACGTGGTACCTCGAACAAAAATAGAAAGCGGGCCCCACGTTCCCTGATGAAATACGCTGGTCAGGAAATCGGGAAAAGAGGGCATACGGTTGAAATACAGGCCTGGTTGATCTGTAGTCTCGTATCACGAGGAGAATGAACGGACGCATGTGGCGTGGGATGTCCCACGCATGGGGAAAAAACCGCGTCCAATGAAAGAGCAGGTCCCTGCTTCCTGAAAACAGAAAAAGAAAGAGCCCTTCAGGACGCGTTCGGCGTTTTAGAGTTTAAAATTTAAAGGGGTCTAAACAAAAAGAATTTTGTCTTAAATAAAGTTTAATTACAAAACTAACTGCAGAACCCCCCTCTAAATCGCGAGACGAATTTAATGAGGGTAGTTAAGGCATGATTAGACGATATTTACTGTAGCATCACTGTAGCAAAATATAGATTAATTAGGCTTATTATATTCGTCTCGTAAAGATGTACCCATCTGTAAAAAGGTTTTCTCATTAGACTTTATTTAATACTCCTAAATAAAAAAATTCTCTTTAGAGCTAAACTTTAGAGGCTCTAAAACTTGTCACCGAACGCGCCCTCAGTTCTTGAACCGCTCTTCTCCTCCAGTCTCGACATGAACAGCGGTCCTGGAACTGCAGCGCTACGTGGCCCTGGGCAGCTAGGTCCGTTTACTTGGGCGTCAATTGTTTGCCGGGACATGATGATCCAATTGGGTACTGCCTGCGCTTAATCAGTCTGTTTCGATATGGCCGGATGATCCAATTGGGTACTGCCTGCGCTTAATCAGTCTGTTTTGATATGGTCCACTTGATGCTGCTTCCAAGATTAAAACTCAGCCCTTTAAACATTGACCAACTGATGAACATCAACTCGCCATACGGCCCATGGTGCCGTACACGCCGTGTCCAATCTGTAATATATATACCTGAACATGTAAGCTTCTATGCAACTGCTGCCTGTGTCAACAAAGCTAAGCATGGCCGGTGATCCTTGGTTGGTTGGTAGAACAGACAGATCCGTTCAACGCCATGCTTTCGTTTTGCACAATACTATTCCTGAATACATATACGAAACCTTCTTGATCAGTAAGTACTAGTTCAGTACTAATCGACCTTTTTTCTGTCGGTTTGCGTGGTCTCTTTTTCTCTTTCGGAAATCTGATTAAGGGTTCATATCCTACTCTGTTTCGTTGAACGTTGAACAGAGTACTGTGCTACTATCTAGCGTCGGTACGGTTTCCTTAGCGGTAGCATGCTCGTGAAGATTTTGGCAATCTGGCATGTCCAGGAAATTCGGCTCTTTTCTGCACGTCAGTACCTAACCATTCTGCACTGACACCGACTATTTGGGCTTTCAAGTTTCAGCAGGGTACGAGAGCCTCACCATCACTGATGAATTGATAGTGATAGGTCCAGTATTTTGGAAGGTCAACCATGGAGAATCTAGTCAACAAATTTCCAAGATCTGAGCATGTTGCGTCCACATATACGGCTCTGGGCTCTAGTATTCGTGTTCCCACGTTAGTCAATGATCAATCTAATCTCACGAGACCCATGCTTTTTACTAGTATTACTTTTCGATCTTTTATGTTAATCGCCTAGAGCTTTTGTCCCTGTCATGGTCGAAAGATTACTTTTTGAGTTACATGTTGGCATACTAGTTCAACTCTTATCATCAGCCTGCCTGCTTGGATGATTACTTTTACTGCATCGCATTAGCTTGCTCTATGAAAATAACATTAGGCTAACTCTCACCAAATCGAGTCTATCAGCTGTAAAAGTTGGGTTCACACGAGCCGGGTAGCAGGATTACCATGTCAACTATAGAGTTGGTAACAGTTGTTAAAGCATTAGAGCCAGACATTACTGTTCCTGAAGGTAATACAATTAGTAACAATAATCTGTCTTTCCTTTGAAACAAGGGAGATGAAAACAGATAACATTACTTTCCTTTGAAAACAAGGGAGGCGGTAAGCTCTAAACATAGTTCAACGTTTGTGGTTCCTTTCAAACAAGGATATAGTAACAAATTGTGAGCACGGCAATCCTGCTAATTCGTGCCATTTCAGGCAGTAATTATCTAGCAAAGCATTTTTAGCAGTAATTATCTAGCAAAGCATTTTTGGCAGTAATTATCTAACCAAGCAAGGCCCAGACGAGCGAGCATGTATAGTTCAAACTGACCACATCCTCATTTCCTTCCTTATTTACTTCACCGGTCGTTTCGCGTACGCAAATATGGCCACTTGGGGAAACATCAGGTTTCGTTCTTTTTCTATGTTTTTTATTTATATGATTGACAAACCAACATCATGTTTATTTTACGCTGCTTTGTCAGGTTTATCTTTGTATTAAACAAAGAACGACATGGCTGCTTCCTTCTCTGACTGTAGTCAATTCAAAGATCTCCTTGTGTGTGCTTTTGTTTTCACATATTTTTATCAGATAAAAGATCTGGTTATGCTGCCGGTCTGGGCACAAACCACACTCGAACCAAACATATTAGCACACATGGAGATTATGAGAGAACCTGATTCCATGGTTGGAGAAATGAATTCTGTTCAACTAATTGATGATGTTTCGGTGACAAAATAGTCTTGTACAAGATGATCATACAGGCTACAGTCTCACCAAACATGAGATATAATGATGAAGCCACCAAAGAAAATCGATGGCAAATCCTACCAATCACCTACTGTATCTTTGAACCCTCTTCTTCTGTTTATGTTCCCCACCCCTGATTACAAACGGAAAAAAATGTCCCCTGTTCCATCCGACAAAATAATCTGAGCCGAAAGAACTGGCTCCTAAGAAGAATCGAAAAATCTGTGCTTGATGAGTATTGCTTGGCTGCTTTACGAAGAGGGGAACCCGCCGCCTGAGCCTCCGTTGCCGGTATTGTGGAGGAGGTTGTGGGCAATGGTGTCGCGGGCATCGACCGCCGCCTGCGAGCGCACTGGGTTCTCGGCGACCATCTCGTCGTCGAAGATCTGGTACCCCGCGATCTCGGGTTCGAGGCCGTCGCCGGCGCGCTCGCAGATGTTGTGGAGGACGCAGCAGGCGCCGAGAACGACGGGCAGGTCCTGCAGCTTCACCTCGGTGCGCCTCTGGAGGCAGCCCCAGCGCGCCTTGAGGCGGCGGAACGCGTCCCGCGCCCCGGAGCGCACGCCGTCGACGCGCTCGTTGAACATGTGCTGCGCCCACGTCATGTTCTGGTGCGTGTAAGGAACGAGCAGCCAGTCCATGAGCGGGTACTCTGCGCCGCCCACCACCCATTGGCCCTGGAGCAGGCCCGCGGCGCCGCGCTGCGCGTAGAGCGCCGAGCGCTCGAGCACGTCGGCGTCGGACATGGAGCCCGGCCAGCCGATGCAGACGTCGGTGAAGGCGCCGCCGGCGTCCACCACGCCCTGCACCGTGATGGAGTAGGACGTCTTCTGGTTGCGCTCCGTGTGGCGGCGGTTGTAGTAAGCGGCGACGTTGGCCTTGGGCGCGATGATGGGGATGTGCGTGGTGTACATGGCGCCCACGACGCCGGGGATCCCCGATGAGGCCTTGAACGACGCGGCCACGCCCGCGGCGGCGTCGGGCGCCTCCGGCCACTGCACGGTCTTGGGCATGAGCACGGCCTTGATGGCGGCGCAGCACTCGAGGACGAGCTTGTGGCAGGTGGAGATGCCGAGGCCGAAGCGCTTGGAGACGAGGCGGAGCGGCTCCCCCGTCGCGAGGCGCCAGATGCAGACGGCCACGCGCTGCCGCACCGGGATGGCCTGGCGGAGCATCGTGTCCTCCTTGGCGACCGCGGCGCCGAGCTCCTCGCAGATGGCCTCGAACGTGGCCCGCGACATCCGGAACGCGCGCCGGAACTCGGCGTCCGGGCACGACGGGCTGATCATGTTCTCCCACCACTTGGAGTCACGCTCCTTCACCCAGAGCCTGCGGCCGCCGCCGCGGCCGCCCGGCGCCGCAACCTCGGGGTTGGTGTCGTGGTCGCCGCCGTCATTGCTCCCGCCGCTGTTCTCGTGGGAGCTCGTCGGGGACCGTTGCCTCTTGGCTCCCGACAACTCGCCCTCCGCCAGCGCGTGCTCCGCCGGCCGCTTCCCCCTGTTGTCCGCCATCGCCCCCGGCGCCGGGAACGCGGGGACTGGCGGCGGCGGCGGCTGGTCCTCGTGAATGTTGGTGAAGAGGTACGAGAGGTCCTCTCCGAACTGGAAGTCAGGGAAGAAGGATGAGATCGCCGCCTCGGTGTACGAGGTGCTCATCTAGGCGATGGTGGCGGCGAAGGAAAGGGATTCTTCGATCGATGGAGGCTGGGTCGCTAGAAACTCTTGGAAGATTTCGATTGTGGCGGCGGCTGTTGTTGGTGATGAGAAGAGAAGTCGCTGCGATGTTGAGGAATGGACTCAAGCAAGGTTTGGGAGAGGCGTATATATAGGTATTGGGGCGGAGGGAGGGACAACGCGGTGTGTGAGGAAGGTGAGGGGGAAGGTGGCTGACCGCGCGGGCAGACATGCGCAACCGCGGCAGACGCGGCTCCGGAGAACGGAGAAAGCGAGTAGCGGGTGTCCGTGTGTGTGCGCGTGTCCGTGTGCGGAGAGGAGCCTTCTAGAGTAGTAGCATCGATTGGTCGGTTCCGTTTCGTGGTGGCCAGTGGCAGCTAGCGGCGCCGTCTGACCAGTGGCCCCAACCCGCGTGCTCGGCTACTCGGTTTGGAGGCGGGCGGGTGGGGCCAAAGGGTATCTCTGCGTAGCGCCGTCGCTTTGAGTCACCCGGCGGTGTACACACGAGTGCCGTGCTCTGTTCTGCTCTGCTTTTGGGCGATTGTTCTTCCGTACGGGTCAGGTAGGCAATACGCTACTCTGCTTATTCAAATGTTGCGATGGACTAGTGGTTGTTTTGACCAGTGTAGCCTGTGGAAAATTTTTGAGATTAACCGACAATGATGCTACAGTTATTTGGCATCAACATATTTCGATATGCAGAAATGCAACCATGATAAACTTTTAGAGTAAACTTGTTAGAAAAGAGTTTTTGCATGAAGAACTAATTTACGTAGACGACATTCGTGCATGAGAGTAATAAAAGTGTAGCAGCTATTTTTTGCATAGACTAGTTCGTTAAATACATAACCGAATGTAATGAAAATGATTTTAAAAGTTTCCCGCGCAAAAAAGCATAAAACAAATGATTGACCTATTGATGCAAAAGGAACGAAATTTGGCTGTAACTGCTCGTGTTAATTGCACAAGATTCTTTGTGTTATAGCTGGGCTACCTCAAGAAGACCGCACATACCATTACAGTTATATGGCTTTGTCGTAAGTGTAATAACCAATACATCTATGGGAGCGTTAATGACCTCAAATCAAACCTAATCAACATTGAAACAAACTAGTTTATGTAAATAAAAAGTTAGTGTTAGTATGCTATGTATGACGTGTAACGGTTCATTGTCATGTACTGACATTGTCTAATGGTATGAACACATTTTACAATATATATCTTAAAAATGTTCTTTTGAGTTTTCCTAGTACATGTCATAGCTGATTTCCACAGCGAGAATGTCATACCTGATTTCCAAAATTTGCAGCATACTAGATCAAAACGTTTGCAAAAAAGACCAGCTAAATGCAATCACGATTTGTCCAGGAGTTCTCCATAGTCTCCACAATAGGTTTCCCTTCTATGCCTTGCCTTCTCATGCCTGTCCAGTTCTGGTATGTGCGTATATCAGCGTGTTCGGCAGGAGGTTTTGCAGCAGCAGCTGCAGCAGCTACAGTATTTTGCAGTTATTTTTCTGCAGCAGCTACAGTGTTTTCAGCAGCAGCTACAGTGTTCGCAGTTATTTTTCTGCAGCTGCAGCCGCAGCTGCAGCGCAGCGAACAGGCTGTATGTTTGAATAATAAATCCACACCATCATTTAGTTTGCGGCGCCAGCGAACATAATTTTCGATTCAAAACTAAATTTGGCAGAACCCAGACGAGCAATTCCATCAACGCGCCATCTTCAAATTTCAGATTTCAGAGTTTATCCGCGTTCCCATACAACAACGTTCGTTTCAGTAAACGTTGTCCAAAGAATTAGTCCCTTGCCGTGTTGGGATAAAATCCCGTCCCGGTGCGTATCTGCAGCAATCTCCCGGAATGGCAAGCTGCGGCAAATATTATTATGCGCGAGTCATTATTGGTCGCTAGCGTCTCAACGAAGGAGTTGATTCTGAGCTGGGGATTAAACAAAGCGAAGCTGGTTAGCTTTTAATTGACTCGTGCTTAACGACGGGGAGGAACATGGCGGCCACCGTGTCCGCGCGGAGCGATCACGTTTGGTGAGCCCCGGGCCGCGGGGCCTTTGACGGACGGCCACGCGACGGGGCCCGCCGGTGCGTGACGCTTGGCGTGACGCGGTGTGGTGATGTGTTTGTTCCTCACACGCTTTCCAGGAGTGCACGCGTCATCGTGGTCCGTCCGTCCCAACGCCCGTCCGCCGTGGCTACTGGCTGCACGTCGCTGTCCCCGCTCATAGTCACATCGCACAGCTCGGATACCTTCAGGATTTTTCCCTTTTTTTTTTTCAAAAGTCAGAGATTGGACCATCTATGATTTGTCACGACGGTTGTAGCATTACGCTTGTGTTTGCTAGTGAAAGGCCCCGTTTATTTTTTTTTTAAAAAAGATTTGCGATGGCAGTATTAAATCTTGAGAAACGCTGCGTCAAGTTGTCCGTGACATCAACCTCAATCATGTCTGTTTGACTTCTTTGACCTGGTGTGCTTGAAAGAAACTAGGCTCGTCCAGTATCCATTTCTGTCACACTGTTGATTCGATTTAGTTCTTGGGCAGACAGATCACTCCTTGGATTCAATTCTTGGCAAAGAAATTCTGCAATGCACCGTCAATAGGTTCAAACTATGTATTAACGATAAAACGGACGAGCGAAAGGTTCCGTACGTCGATAAGAAAAGATGCACGATTATTGTTCGATACATTGACTGTTTGTCCGCCATGTCACCGCGTACGGAGAGCCGATTTTTGCGAACGGATAGGGGGCAATGCCATTTCACCGCCACTCGGCGCATTCCCATCACCCCACGCGCCCTGGAATGGCCGGCAGCTCTGGTCTGACGACGGGAGACGCCGGGGGTCGGACCACGTGCCTAGCCATGCGCATACACCATGCGCGCGGCTTGAATCCGCCTGTGCGCTCGAGTTCGGACCCGCACCGTTCTATTCGCAACGTTGACAGGAGACGAGACCGCACATGCAGGGGCATGTGTGCGCTACGAGGTGAACGCGTGGCTGCATCGAGGACTTCGGGTTTCGAATTCGAGGTTGATCGAGGCTCCCTCGATTGATCGTGTCAGGTCAGGTCTGAACTCACCGGATCGTTCACAAGGCGCCGGCCGGAAGCACAGCGCGCATCGCTGTAAAAGTCTCGTGGCTCGTGGGCGTGGTAGTAAATCGCAAGGAAGAGATGGAGACGGGAGACCCACTCGGACCAGTCACTTCACTCCGTCAGAACGCAGCGCGGCGACTTGCACGACTCGACTCGTTGGGCAGGAGTCGGGTCGCGCCGGGAGAGAGGAAAACCTGTGGGCCGGAGGTCGACGACGGCGACGCGCGTGACCACTGACCGCGACCGCGCGGCGCGCACGCAGCGGATGGATGGATACTTTGGCCGGCGCCCGCTGGTTCCTTCTGCGCGTCATCACCGCTGCTTGCTTGGTTCCGCGCTTTTCCGCTGTGAGTGTGTCGTTTCGTCCGGTCCGGGGCTCCGTGTGTCGGCGACGTGGGAGCGAGCGGGCACGCACGGCAGAGTGGCGAGCCCGGGGTTGCCTCGACGCGGGGTGCAAAGTGCAAGTGTGCAGCACGCTACTGCTACCCGAGCTTTGACCGGCCCGTCCCGTCAGCCGGGGTCGCTCTCGCGTCGGGCCGCGCCGCGCGGCCGGGCACGGCAGAGTGGCCGAGACGCTTCGCATGGCTGGCGAGGTCGGAGTGTTCCGCCTGGAACGGAGCCGACGAGATGGAACCGATACGGGATTGGATGGTGGCGGTGCGGCCGCCGGCCGGCGATCGGCACCCGCTGGATTCTGTGTCTGCAGAGCGTGCGGGGCAGGGGGCCGAGCTCGGCCTTTGTTTTTTTGAGTTCCAAGTTGGAGGCGTGGACATGACCAGCTCCGCGAGTGCGTAGCGCTGCTGCACGTCAGGTTCCAATCGCGTTTCTTTATCTTACCAATTACTGTTGCATGTTTCATTTTCCTTTTACAGTGAGGTCTTGGGAAGATGACCCGATATTTTCTCCTTGGGTTCTAGTATTGTACTGTACTTTACTTTTAGAACTCTAAAAAGAAATTGTACTGTACTGTACTTTATTTGAGGGGTTCGGCCCTAATATAAAGCGTGGATTGGGCCATAGTCGCTTTGATAATCATGGGCTGTTTTTCTGCTACTGATGGAGTATCATCTCATTCATTTCTTGGCCCTTCCAAAGTGGGCTACAGATTGGGCGAACGAACGACTCTGCTAAGACATCGCAAGCCCATGAGCCATTTGGCCTTCTTTGCCACTCGTCCAACATTTCCTCTGACTGAACTTTGTCCATGCGCCTGAAGTACTTTACTTTTCGTTCGCTCGCCTTCCTCGTTGCAAAGGGTGTCCCTTGGCCGTTGACCCTCTGTACAGTTTAAAGTTTCATTTGTTCAACGGGGACTCCACCATACCGGCCATCGCAATTCGCAAATCATCATCACCTCCGCCGCACCGCCGAGTGACCAACAGCTGATGTCCACCACCGTCCCGGTTCAGTAGCAAGTCACCACCACAAAACCATCTGGAGTCTGACCGGATCGCACAGATTGCTTCACTGACACACCCATCCCACCACCAGGGACGCTCGCTCGCTCACGCACATCACCTGCACCGCCTCCAGCTGCACGTACGTACGTACGCCTCAACGAGCTGACACGCAGCCTTCAACCTCGACCCCGGCCGATCGGGACCGTCCATCTTCTGCGCCCCACGTCGGTCGATCCGGTCGCCACAACGCCCACATCAAGCCTGCCGGTGCCAGAAAGAGAAGAAGGGGAAAAAAAAACCATAAACAAAAGTTGCAAGCAAAACTAACCAGCTGATCTGCCAGCCTAGTTTAACACGTTGGATCGATCGGGAATCCAAGGGCGTGTTCGGCGTTTTAGAGTCTAAAATTTAGAGGGGTTTAAACACAAAGAATCTTGTCTTAAATAAAGTTTAATTACAAAACTAACTGCAGAACCTCCCTCTAAATCGCGAGACGAATTTAACGAGGGTAGTTAAGCCGTGATTAGACGATATTTACTGTAGCATCACTGTAGCAAAACATAGATTAATTAGGCTCATTAGATTCGTCTCGTAAAGATGTACCCATCTGTAAAAAGGTTTTGTCATTAGACTTTATTTAATACTCCTAAATAATAAGATTCTCTTTAGAGTTAAATTTTAGAGGTGTCTAAACGGTGAAACGAACACACCCCCAAGAGAGACAGGGGAGAGAGAGAGATCGCGAGCGCGAGAAGAAGATCTGGCACGGCAGAGAGACGAGAGACCTGGTGGCATTGGCATAGAAAATTGGCGCGTCCTCGTGCCCATGGCCTGGCATCTGAGCTGGGCACGCGCGCGCACATCGATCTGACCTGACCCAGCAGCAGCAGCTTGCAGAGCGGAAGCCGGGCGGGCAGGCAGCGCGATCCGCACACCAGGCTGGCCGCCGGCCGGGCCGGGCCCCGCGCCAATTTGTTTTTTCTCCGCCGCGGCGCGCGAGGCCCCTGCCTCGCCACGCCCCAACATGCCATGCCTCCCCGCCCCCCCCGGCCGCTGCAGCAGATCTCGGCGCCGCGCCACGAGATTATATTCTCTTCTCCCTCCTCCGTCGCCGAACAACCAGATCAGCAATGACACCTCTCCTCTCGTCTCCCGGGCTTTGCACTCGTTGCACTGACAAAGATGGACCGCGTGCCGGCCGGCCTGCAGTCTGACCGATCGACGCGGCGACACACACTGGCACTGGATTCGTCCAAGCCGTGCGGGCACTGTCGAAGATAAGAATACGAGGATGCGAGGTTAAATAGTACGTACTCGTTCTGTTTTAAAATATAAGTAGTTTTAACATTTAAAATTTTTACTAAAATATAAGTAGTTTTTGATTTTCAAAGGAATTTTCTCACTTCTCAGTGTATTGTTTTCTGTGTCTATCTCTATCTCTCTCCTCTTTCATTGCTTATTGTTTTCTGTGTCCATCACTTTTTTCACCCTTTCTTAGTTACCGTGTCCAAACTTAAAATTACATATAATATGAAACGTAAGGAGTACCTACCAGTAGTTAAATTATTGTACTCTTGTAGGACTACTCCCGAGCACTACTCCAGCAGCAAGTGTTTCACTAAAGACGAACTGCTACGTGTGCCAATGCCATTCTGTGAAGTGTCGAGAGTGTCAGCATCATACGGAGCAACCAAAACACCCGCCGCAGGACCTGCTCTTTTCCTGCCTGCTCCTACAACGACTTAACGAGTACAATACGAGTACTAAACTCGTTTCTTGTCGCCCTTGTCCATTGTTCCAAAACGCTTCGAAAGCGGCTAGAAATTTCTTCCCAGATCCTCAGCGCGACAGACACTTGAGAGAAGGCAACACGACAGAGTCCAAGCTATAGCTACTACTCCTACGTGCTGCTTGTTCCTAAGCCCTAGGTTACTATACTGGCTATGGTGACCGGTCCGAGCTCAATGTGGTACCATTCGGCTCGAGCGGCGATCGAGTCAATTCAATCAACGCGTCAACAAGGTTGCACGGGACCATAAAGCTAGCTGCCTCGTGTTCAAACAACGACGTCGACCGACACGACAACTCGCCGTCATCGACCGAGCGACCTCTCCCGCCGTACCTGATGACCCGTACGTGCCGTCTCGTCGGCGGCCGGTCCGACCAGCCGATCGAGTCGTCGTGCTCGATGTGGACGATCACGCCCCCCTCGTGTCAAAATTAGGCATCTAATAAGAAGGCCAAGAGAAGAGAGGAATTAATAAGAAAGCATAATAATTACTGAAGCGTGTTTGTAACAATATCTTACCTTTTTTAGTACTACTTCTGCGAGATGATTCTATCTATACCTATTATTTGCTCACTGATCTAGGGTTCCTCTTTATCCGTATCATGTGATAATCATAGCGACAACAACCACGGCCGAAGGTCACTATGATGAGTTCACTCCACTTTCAATCGAAAAACAAAATTAAGAAGCAACGAATCACGCAGCAATAATTTACAGGCCGATGGGCTCGCATGTGCGGTGTTGGACACGCATGGCATGACCAGTTCCAAAGCGGAATGACATCGCGGGACGTGGGCGACGAAACATCTGAACGAAACCCATTGGATTGGTGTCACCATCGCATGCTTAAGCAGTTAAAGCACACGCAGTCAGCAAGCCGTGAGCACGTACAGTACCTGTGAACATCGAGTGCACGTCATCGTCCGGCGGAAAGGTAATAAAACAGACAGATGACACATCGGTGTTGATCCATCTGATGAAAAACTCCAAAGCCGAGCATGCGCGCAGGCGTGCGGCCCTCCTGAGCCCCGGGCCTTTTTCTACGTGCGTACAGCTACGCACCAGGGGGACATGACAGGCGAGGCTGCTGAGTGCAAGCAAAGACAAAACAGCGAAAAGAAAAGAAGAGAAACCAGGAGCTGTATCATGTCATCATCCTCGCGCACTCCAGCGTCGTGGACCGCGATTAGTCTGACCCGGCGCTTAATCTCTCTCCCCCACCAAGAACGCGATTAGTTAGACGGAGGCCCTGAACCGGGGCCGTGTATATATACGCACCCCCGCGCGCGCGCACAGCGACAAGCACGCGCTCGCATAGGCATAGGAGGAGGAGGAGAGCACCAGAAACCGAGGGCAAAAGGGAGAAGAAAAATAAAGCGCGACGAGGGAGGAGGAGACGGAGAGGGACAGCGGGGACTGCCAGAGAGGTTCGAGCGTGTTGTCGCAGTAGGGGAGGGGACGATGGAGAGCGAGATGGCGGACGCGCCGCAGCCGGCGATGGCGGTGGGCGGCGGCGGCGGCGTCACGGCGGAGCCGCTCGCGGCGGTGGCGGAGGAAGGGGACGGGGAGGCGGCCGAGACGGTGGGGTCCACCCTCACCATGGAGCGGGTCGCCGCCGCGAAGAAGTTCATCGAGAACCACTACCGCGCGCAGATGAAGAACCTGCAGGACCGCAAGGAGAGGTACCGATCCGACACCCTCGTGGGCTCGAATTATAAGCTGCTGGATGGTTGCGCGGCAGTTGGGCTAGATCTCGCGCGCTGCCAGCTCGATCGAGGGGTTGGAGCTGGGTTCGGTGTGCATCGAGCTTTGGTCTTCGAGCTGCTAGATTTGGGTGCTAATTTGCCCTTTTCATGGGTGCTTGTAGAATGCGGGTTGTGGCCTGTGGGATGTGTGTACTAATACAAGTAGCTCGCTGATCATGTTTCACAAATTTATAGCGTAGTGTGATGTAGGATGTTCTAGAGTAGAATCACGCGTAAGTATTCCCGCTAATTGAGTCTCCGATGTTCTACATCATTCTTTAATTCGATGTCTGTGTGGCATGAATTAGCTATGGTAGATAATCAGGGGATGCAAATGAGCTTGTTCAGCTTGGTTCCATTTTGAATGCCTAATGTCTGCTCAATGCATCAGGCAAAAGCAGTTCAAATTGCTAGTATTATGTAGTAGATTTTTGGTGCGAGGAGCCGTTATACTGAGCTTGTAGCGCCACGTATCGTCTGACTAACGGGGTAACTAACTGGGTAACGGTACTTGGACTGTTTTGTCGAGTAGCTTGTTTGAGGAGAAGGTGCACCAAAAACGACATGCCAAGGGTACTGCAATCACACCTTCCTATTGGTTGTATAGGGGTGCGGAATTTGTCGCATATGATCCTTTTGTTTCCCTTTTTTGTTATATGATAGTGTGCAATCATAGTAATTTCTGTTGGTTTCAGATCACAGTAAGCCAAATCGTTTTGTGTAATGATCATGTTAGTTTTGAACCGAGAATAGATGCTGGACAATGATGTGCGTTAAAATGGATGCACTTATTCTATTAGTCATGCTAGCAATCTACCTTATGGGGATTGAGGAGTCATAATTGTAAATCGTATCATTCCATTTTTGACGTACTTCTTGTCTGACCAAGGGAAATAATGACCCATATTTCCCTTTTTGCCGAACCGTAAACAGTGAGAATAAACTCACTTGAGAATATGTACAGATGTATGTCAAAGTTGAATTTCTTTTCTGTACAATTTTTCTGATGCTGGTCATATAGATACCACATGCACGCTTTTCAAATTACAATTTTATTCTACGTGCAATTGCAGATCGTTTTATTTTTTATCCCAGAGATCATGAACTTTGTTTGAATCTCTCGCTTTTATTCCCATCTTATCACCTAAACAAAATTCAATACAATGCAGGCGCTTTAAACTGGAGAGACAGCTAGCTTCTTCTCAAGTTCCCAAGGAGCAGCAAATCAATTTAATAAAAGACCTGGAGCGAAAGGAAACTGAGTACATTCGACTTAAAAGGCACAAAATATGCGTTGATGACTTCGAGTTGCTCACAATTATTGGGAGAGGTGCTTTTGGGGAGGTCTGCAGATTGAATTTTGACATAATTATGCAGTATTTTTACTAAAATTGTGCAGCATATGCATATTTGCTAAATGCCATCCATATTTCTGCTAAGGTTACATTGCCATTTCTCATAGTCCTGCTCACAATGAAACTAGTGCTGTTGGTGCATGTAGTTACTTTCCAGTTTCCTTTGTCATTGATGCTTAAACTCTAGGGAAAGTGAGAGCTGTTTTGTCACTATGATAAACGACTAGCGTTTATTGCATTGCATCTGTTTTTGCTTCATTTAACCCTTTAATCTCTTTTTACTGAGTTTGTGCGCTATCTATTTGTATTGTATATGACAGGTTCGACTGTGTCGAGAGAAGACGTCCGGCAACATTTTTGCAATGAAAAAACTAAAGAAATCTGATATGGTTGTCAGGGGGCAAGTAAGATTACCCTTCATCCCTGTCTTTCACATTTCTTTGTTTTAGCCGCAATAAACCGTGTTAAAATTTATATTTCTTAGCTTATTGTAGATATTATTTCGCTTGAAGGCCCCTTACTAGGCTTTAGTTTAGTTTAGTTAATTTCCTGTTTTACCCTTCCACATACTTTTCTCTATCACATATGATGAATAATGAATTAAATGTGCAGCTCTTGTTCGATGAAATTAGCAATCAACGTGAATTTACATTATTTGACAGTGCTTGTTATCCACCATGGTTTCCATTATCTTAAGTTACTGAGCAGGAACTTTGTTTAATATCCGTTGCACTTGATCACAATGGTTTGTTAGATGCTTTCTAGTTTTAACTTATGTCTGATTAATTCTTCATGATGGGGTATTTATACATTCACACAATTATTCTATTATTTGAGGCAATCACATCATAAGTGTTTTTCGTAGTTATAAAATATCTCTCCCTTTTTTGGCATATGGAAATTCTTTTTATTGAATTATTCTGGTGTTTTTGAAGAGATCATTTATTGACTTCAGTTCTTGATCATAAAATCTTTGTTATTAATGAGTTCCATGAATGTCTTTCAGGTGGAGCATGTTAGAGCTGAAAGAAACTTGCTGGCTGAAGTTGCTAGCCACTGCATTGTGAAGCTTTACTACTCTTTCCAAGACGCGGAGTACCTTTACCTTATAATGGAGTACCTCCCTGGCGGTGATATCATGACCCTTCTGATGAGAGAGGATACCTTAACAGAACATGTGGCTCGATTCTACATTGCTGAGACAATCCTTGCTATAGAGTCCATTCATAAACACAACTACATCCACAGGTTACCTATCTTTGTTTACATATATCTTATCAAAATAGCTCTCTGTTCTGCTAATCTATATTTTTGGCTTGCAGAGATATTAAGCCTGATAACCTGCTTCTAGACAAGAATGGTCACATGAAACTATCAGATTTTGGGCTATGCAAGCCAATCGATTGTTCAAAGCTATCAACTTTGAATGAAGAGGAACCTATGGGTGAAGAAAACCTGACGGAATCAATGGACGTCGATAGTTCTGTGTCTGATACCACAAATGGTAGAAGATGGAAAAGTCAACATGAACAGCTTCAGCACTGGCAGATGAATAGGAGAAAATTGGTATACTTGCTTTACATTTTACAAAATTGCAGCGCCATATCAATCAGTTTTTGCATAGTGTCTCGCAAACACTTGTCAGAAATATAGTACCATGCGTCATGCTGTACGATTCCTATGTTTCGTGACAACTTTTTTTTTTCACTTTTAAATTTGTGTTGACATACAGGCATTCTCAACTGTTGGGACACCAGACTATATTGCTCCAGAGGTTTTGCTAAAGAAGGGATATGGAATGGAATGTGATTGGTATGCTATATTTGAATAATGTTATTTCGTGATGAGATGTGACCCTAAGAAATTTACTGGGCCCGGAAAATTTTAATTTTAATTAGTATATTATTCTATTCTACTTTCCTCCCTGCAGGTGGTCCCTGGGTGCAATCATGTATGAGATGCTTGTTGGATATCCACCATTTTATGCTGATGATCCAATAACTACTTGCCGAAAGGTTTGTCTTTGGTCAATACATTTTGCTAAACTTTGGCAATAGAGACTACCGGAATTGGTTTGCGGTCTGTTGTCTCGTTTTAACTTACCATTCATTCACTGAGTGTTGCTTTGGCTTACCTTAAAACTTAGTCTCATCGTCAGTATAAGGGCTACATTAGCACTTACGAATGTCTAATTTCTTGGCTTAAATTTTATGCTCAGGATGTGAGCTGAGAACCAAATGACAGCAGATCGCATGTATTAGTCTTTGTCTATCCAACAGTTTGTAGAAGTGGTGTCCAAAAACAAAACAGTTTATAGAAGTCGTATGATTAGTTACTATCTTCCATCTGGGTCATGACAAAGTGACAAACCTAAACAAGGGAAAGCAAGTCATTTATTTTTTGCTTGCTGTTACCTTTATGATAATAATTCCTTTGAAACTTGTAACGAGTGCAAGACTTGAGATTACATAGGTGCATACTGCAACAGTAAGTATCATTGAAGTAAATAAATGGTTGATTAAAGGGGCCGGGTTAAATTCTAGTTGCATGGTCGTTTTCATAGCTGTACATAGCATGGACATTCATTTAAGTAGTGCAAGGGATGTGGAGGTGTTGTTGCCCTACCTTTTTCTGCAGAGTATTTGTAGTCGGATCGAGGTTCTCTTTTTTTCTAAATACAAAGATCCACAGT
The DNA here is from genome assembly GCA_007726485.1 of Eragrostis curvula. Classification (NCBI taxonomy): domain Eukaryota; kingdom Viridiplantae; phylum Streptophyta; class Magnoliopsida; order Poales; family Poaceae; genus Eragrostis; species Eragrostis curvula. The sequence goes on along the minus strand of RWGY01000026.1, from coordinate 8,968,748 downwards.
TCTCGTGCCTGTTTATGAAAAAAATGGTTGTCATCGTTATTTATGTTGTGACCTGATATGTGAGGAGTTGCAAGTTTGTGTCTAATGACAATAATGTGTTGAACAATCATTCCTATATGAACCATTTGCTTTTGTTTGGCCCTTTTCCCTTTTTTCATTTTTCATTTTTTTGGGGGATGTACTGACATCTGTTTTCTCAATATTATAGATTGTGCACTGGAGAAACCATCTGAAATTTCCCGAGGATGCAAGATTGTCTCATGAAGCAAGGGATCTGATTTGTCGATTACTATGTGATGTGGACCACAGGATTGGTAGTGCTGGAGCGGATCAAATAAAGGTAGACCCTCGGCACAGAACAAATAAAGTCATAGCTCTTTTTTGGTCTTCCCCTTTTTATTTTATGCCTACTATCTGATCTCTTTTACCATTAGGCACATCCTTGGTTCCGAGGAGTTGCATGGGATAAACTTTACGAAATGGAAGCAGCATTTAAACCACAAGTCAATGATGAACTGGATACACAGAATTTCATGAAGTTTGAGGAAGTAAGTGGCCTTTGTACTCAGTTTTTTTTACTGCCCCGCTATTATTTATCCCCAGCCAACATCTCAGATAATCAGTTTAATCTTAGCTGTTTCCTGCTATGCAGTTTGTTAAATTTTATACCTTCTAAATCTCTTGGCACTTAAGTATTGCCTTTGGAATTCTGGGATAGGAAGATATTTATTGACAACTGTGGCATTATTTGATTGATTTTCTTTCTTTTCCTTCCAACTTCAAGGATCATCAATGCATTTTTTGATATATGACGCTGAATGCGCTCAATATGTTCTTGTTCCGTTTGCTTGATATAGTTGTAATAACTGATTTTCTGCTTTCTGAGCTTTTCACTATTGTTAATTTGCTCGTATGTTTTATTTTGGCAATACAGGTTTTATTTCTTCAACTAACTTCATGGTTCTCTGTTGCAGATGGAAAATCCTCCAACCAGAACAGGTTCAGGGCCCTCAAGAAAGGTATTCTTTTTACATTAATTTCACAAATTAGTGTAAGAGCACCACATTTATTATACTATGTCTTAGCAGTGGCGTATATAAGGAAACAGTTACTTCTACTATCCATAGCTGTTTTCTCCATGTAATTGCTCCCATGTTCACTTAATGTAATTTAATCCAACAATCTGCCACACTCATTTGATTCAAATTCCACTTTTCAATAGCATTTTTTAGGGTAAATTTCCATTAACATTTAATATGACCTTTTATGGAAATAGTACACAAGAGAACCTAAACCTCTATTCGAGAACAAACCATCTTTCCAAAACCACGTCTAAATGAATGCAATATGCTACATTTATTGCTAAATTGTTTCCAGAGTTATTTGCCATAGAGCTGTTAGTATATCATGCCAGCTATTTATGCTGGTACAAACTGGTGCAAGAAGGAAAGCATTCCATTGAGGGTTAAGTACAGAGCAATAGAGCACCCACTATTATATAAGTTCTTCACTTCTTTGTTTGGTGGTGTTGACCTGCTTGTCGTTCGTATGTATTAGTGGTAGAGTCTGCTACATATATCAAGACTATAGCGGATAGTATTTAGAATAGTGTTTTCAATTGTATGTCAAAAGTTTGAAGCACTTGCCCATATTAGTAGCATTTATGTTTGTCTTACTGGCATACATGTACCTTTAACTTCGCACTCTCGAAGTTCTTATGTGGAACTTTTTTTCTCAGACGATGCTAAATTCCAAAGATCTCAGCTTTGTGGGGTATACATACAAAAATTTTGATGCAGTAAAAGGAATAAAACGTTCAGGTTTGCCTCTTTTCATGACATTGTTACTCTATCAAGATATTGGGCCTTTACTGAATTTGCATAGCACAGACATTTTTTTTATATAAAAAAATAGGCTTAATCTGTCCATGGAACTTTCAGTAGCCACAGTACTTCATTATGTGCAATGACATGTAGATGGACATTATATATAATTGTTAAATGCATGCAGATCTGCAAAGGAATTCATCTCTACCAAGGCGCTCAATTGGCTCCATATTTGGTAATATATATATTGACATTTTCATGTGACATTTACTGCCATCACAGCCTCCATCTGCTTTTCTCTTACACGGATATTTCAAATCTCAGGCCCACCAGGCATGGATTCGCCTGTCGAACCAAACGGAAGGGACACACACATGCACACAGTTTCCTCTGGTGATCCAATGGTTCCCTAACCTTCGGTGCTGTTCTCTTGAAATATTTGAGCAACATCAGCATCCGAGCACCTGAATGTGGATTGCACTAGACAACCTGCTCATTTTTCGCCAGGTTTCTGGTCTGTTAATTGTCTGTGAGCATGCTGTAGAAATCCAACAAAGCTCTGGTTGTAAAATAGCAATATGAGGACTTAACAAAAAGGCTCATGTACTGAGGGCTTATCGGACATGGGGCAGGATTTTGGAGAAATTGCACCTTGCGGCTGGCTGCCCAGGTTGGCAGAGCAAATTGCGGCCTTCTCTTGTGGCAGTTCCTGGTCCGCTAACATTAATCATGGAAAGAAAATAAGATGATGTTCTTGCGGCAGGAATTCTCATTGGTGGTGGTTTTGTTATGTATTAGGAATTTTCCTTCAGTGAGGAACTCTCGTGGCGTAGTTCTTATAGTTATGTACCTTCCATCAGGGAAACGCCTAGCTCTGTTTAGCGCAACATCCGCCTAACGCCTAGCTCTCGTGGCGTAGTTCTTACAGTTCATTGGTGAACCTTGTCCAATGTTATGGTTGGGTTCCGTCCTCTTTTCTAAAAGGTGCTCGTTGAAGATAATGGTTGCATTTATGCTAATCTGCCTTTAATTTCTTCTAAGTACGGTCACCTGAATCCCACTAGTACGAGCATTTTTTATTTATTTTGGCAAGTATTTAGATGCAACTCTATTTTTGATTTGTTTCGATTTATGATGAATTATTTTGTAATTTGTTCCAAGTTGCGCAATGATTTGTTCCAGTTACAAACTTGAACCTGATCATCTGCTAGTGCTCTAGCGTAATTGCACAATCCAAGCATCCAGCGAGTATAAAAAAAGCACCATTGTGACGCCCCAACACATTTCATGGGCCCAGATCAGTCGTGCTCGCCCTAGCCGGTTCTCCGGGCCAGAAGACGCCTCCCACATCTTAGCCCCACCCGCCGGCCGCCGCCACCCGCCAGTTCCTCCCTCTCTGCCGGTTCCTCATCCACCCGCCGCCGGCGGCTCCTCAGTCTGCCGCCGCCGCCGCCGCTTCCCCTCCTGCAGCCTAGTAGGGGTACATTGTTTCAGTCCAGGTGAGGACTGGCTCCTTGTATCCTTCCATTATTAGTTAGTAATACTAGCTTTGCTTAGATGAACTCATTTGTTCTTTGGGGGAGGGTTTGGCTTTGTTCGTAGTGAAACCCGAATCTTCCTTTCCTTCGATTCGGATTTAAGTTAGTTTTGGATATGTATGATGCGTGGTGTGAACTAATCAGTCTATTTGATTCAATCCATCCGTCCATGATCCACGGTTCGATTAGAATGGTGGGGGTGCAGTCCAATTTCCTTGGTGTTTCACGCATGTTCATTCGGCCCCTGAGATAAGAAATCATGGGATTTTTGTTTTATTTTGCGCTCTATGGAGTTCATGGATTCAGGTAGTAATCGTGGAATAATTGAATCGCAGGTTCCATAGGTAAGGAATCCAAAGGAGTACAGCTATGGAGTCAGGCGATGAGCAAGCAATGGAAACTATAGAAAGCGCCATCGATCGGATCAGCTCACTGCCTACTGAGATCCTGCACAACATTCTGTCCCTCGTTCAGATAAGATCTGTTGTGCGGATGCGCAGGTTGTCTAAGAGGTGGAGGGAAGTGTGTGAGTCTTTGCAGTTCATATGTCTCAGTGACGAAGAATTTGAAAATTGGAGGGTTGAGAAGTTTATTCGTTTCGTCAACAACCTGTTGCTCCTCCGTGCTAAAGTGGATTTGCATACATTCCAGCTGCATTGGTGCTGTTACCGTTCTCTAAACTGCAATGACGTGATGATGTGGATTGCCTACGCAGTGAAGCATAATGTCAAAGTGCTTGATTTGGAATTGGGCGGTTATGATCGTACTTTTCTGCCTCATTGCATTTTCACCTGTCCATCCCTCCAGGAGCTTAATTTACAGTGGGGAGGAGCTTCTTATGGACATATGGGACATGTGCCAGACACAGTCAATCTTCCTTCGCTCAGAAATTTGACTCTAGCTGATGTGGAAGTGTGTCAACTATCTCTTGACCAAATTATTGCTCAGAGCCCTGGCCTAGAAGACTTGAACTTGAGAGGCTGTGCAACATATTTTAATCTTCTAGAATCAAAAGTGCTAAAAAGCCTAACTCTTCATGGCTTGGAAAATGGTCTCAACAAGTTTACAGTTGCTGCCCCACATCTCATTCACTTTCAGTGCATGGGTTCTCCACTGGAAGATATTTTTTGGAGAGAGCGGCCATGTTTAGAGAGTGCGCATATAGAGTCTTGTGGGCATACATTTGATGGTCAATCTGATTTTACTGGAATTATTTTGCTTGCCAAGAGACTTAAACTATTGTCTGGTATTGACATGAAGGTATGCTTCTCAAAAAGCAAGCCAATTTTTTCCCCTTGTCACACTATCACTATTTTGAATGGAAATTATATGGAAACAATGCTACTATACTTGTATTGGATGGTAGGTGTAGCTAATATTCAATGAAATCACAAGAATCAAACCTTTTGAATTATATAGAAATGAATGAGGTTTTATTCTTTGCTTTTGTATCTCTTACAACTTGAGTATCATCCAAGAATGATAGTTCAGTATTTGGCGCAATATGATTGTCAAAAGATAAGATTGCCGACACAAGTATATAACTACATTTTCTTAAGAAAAAAAAAGACTGTATAATATCATTGCTTGATTTGCTAGATAATAAAGGCTGAGTATTAAATATATAAAACATCCCCTTTTTTTTTCCGAATTGCAATTACATGTTTGTCCATATATACATGGTGTTTTTGAAATCAGTATTCACTAGTTTTTTCCTTTCTAAGATTCTTCACAAGTTATGTATGTTGGCGTTCATGCTTGGGAGTTAAGATTCTTCAAGTTCTCTTATGAGTGAGTTTAGTATGTTTTTCAGTCAATATTGAATTGGCCTGGTAACACAAATATTTTCTAAGAAGTAATAAGTTAAATTGCTATTGAGCCTGATTTATTGTTTCTCTATACATGAATTTTAAGTGTTTCTGAATGTATTTGATAATTTGATTTTTACGCATTCCATACATGATCATGCCCATCATAATGATGCCACTTCAAGTATGCTCAGCTATGGATGAGGATGAGACATTTAAGACCTGTTTGATATGGATATGTTTAGCACTTGTTCATGTTTGAACTATGATCATTTTGATCCAACTAGAAAATCAAGAAAACAACTTTATGCTAACTAATACCTAACCAACCTTTTATCTGATTGTGACACGTGGATATAAAAAAAGGATCATTCTGAAAATTGTAACTTTGCTTCTTAATGCAATGTACGCAGCTCTCCAGCATGTTGGAGAAAAAAATTGTAACTTTGTGCAGATCATGTTTGTGCTTGTTGTGATTGTTCGTATATCTGCTGTATCTCTATTCTGTATTTATGCCCAATAAACAGGTGAATTTGCTCAGGTGGCAACATAACATTGAAACTTTTGATCTTTTAGCTTCTTATATCTTGCAAATTAATCATCACTTGGGGTACAAACGGTCAAAAACTTCTGTCTTCTGAAGTGTGGCGGAGTTTTTTTTTTCCCCCCGGTAGTCCATGCTTAGCAATATCCTGGTTTTGAACTTTTGATTACATCCTAGTTATGGCTGACTCATTCTCTGAAATGCAAGGTTATGTTGGAAAAGGAACTGCCCACATGCCCGGTATTTAAGAATCTTGAATTTCTCCAAATTGGCGACTGGTGTTTGATTGATAGCTTATACATCATACTTCGCTTCCTCCAGCTGTCACCAAGACTACAAAAACTTATCCTAACACATACAAAGGTATGCTGCATACTTAAACCATCAAATGTTTTCTGTGCGGATAATTTCTAAAATGTACCCTGTTTTGTTTATTCCTTGTAGTATTGTCTCTTAGCTTCCTGAAGCAGGAAAAGGGGCGGGAAAAAATGCTATGCTGAGTAGTGAAATGGCGTTCCAGTGCCCACACCTTCAAACAGTCATAATACAATGTTCCAAGGATGACAGTGAAATTGATACCATAGTGAATGCAATGCTAGATAATGGGGTCAACTTGGAGAAGATACAAGTTATTTTCTATGAAGACCTTATAAAGAGGGGTGTGAGCGAGGTGACAATCAACTTCCAGAAACAGAAAAAGGAATTTGGCATCTTTGAGAAGATGTTGAAAGAAAATCCAGAATGGCCAGACAATAGTATTTATGCAGGGAGTGAATCTGATAACAACGATGACGACGAGGAGTGGTGGAATGAAGATGATGATGACGACGACGATGAGTCACCAGATGAAGATGATGATGAGTCGGGGGATGGTGTTGAAGATGAGTCGGGGGATGAAGTCGGTGACGATGATGAGATTGAGGATAAAGATGATGACAATGACATGGACGAGGTCGGTCTTGGCAACCATGAGCATGGCGATGATGATCTCTAGAGTTGTTTTGACCACCGTTTGGACTGCATGAACCGATGCGTGCCCACTTTCTAGCACTATATTCCTAAACCTAAAGCTATATCGTAGCAAAACTTAGTGGCATTAGGTTTAAATTGTCTAATATGTTCTCATTAGTGCTGCACCTCGGAGCAGCTTGTATATTTTATGCATTTGTGTGTTACATTCTGAATGGTGGCTGCATTTGTTCTGGTCTTCTGATATTAAGCGTCTGCTGACCGCTCTTCTGCGGCTATATATCTTGAACTATTGGTCTGAATAATACATGCAGTCGATCCTTGCCAGAACCATACTTGCGTTCTGAATGTCGATACATTCATTCCAAATATTGCTCACTATATCGGTGTAATCATATGTGACATTCGCATATCTTGAGTTACAGGGGCTTGTTTATTTTGAGATCTTTTTGATTCCTTCTTGTTCGCCTATTAAGAAACATTCACACACACACGCGTAACGAAACTACAACCACCATTCATGCACTGCAGCAGGTGTAGGCGCCTGGCCGCTGGGGCGTGCTTTTTCCAGGCCGCCGCATTTGCACTCGCAGAAAGCACGCCGACGACAGTAGCGAGAAGCGTCGAATCCGTGATGGCCTTGCCTGCTCTGCTCCTCTCCCTTCCTCCTCCCCCCCCGCCGGCCTCGTACGGTTCTTTCCTCCTCAAGACTGACGCCTTTTTCGCGCCCCGCCTGGACCCCTCTCTTGATTCTTCCTACAAGCACGCCAGCAAAAGCGGATAGTGTCGTGGATTTGACCTGCGATGAAGCTACTGTACTTCTCTGCCGCTACCCTATTGTCTGTAAACGAGCTTAGTCGAACCTAATCGAGCTTGCCGAACCTAGCTGGAGCCTCTCGCCGAGCTCGAGCCCATATGTGGTCATTGGTCAAGCTCGGCTCGTGCTCGCCCAGGCCCAAGGCTCGCTCGTTCGGGGACGGCTATTCCGCGCGCGCGCGCTCGGAGGCCACCGAGCGCATCCGGCCAGACAGCAACCGACAAGGCTGTCGGGTGGCTGCCGCACCGCTTCGGCCCGCTCCCACACGCATGCATGCAAGTGGTTGCGCGGTGTGCACAGGCCTGATGGCCCACGGACATAGTGTTGCGTCCTTTTTTTTCTTTTTGCTTTTTTTTTCTTTTCTCACAAAGTTATGAAGAAAAACTTTCTGTAGCAACTTGGAAATGAAAGTTTGAAAACAAAAGTTTGAACGAAAGTTTGAAAATAAAAGTTTGAAGACGAAAGTTTGAAAACAAAAGTTTAAAGACGAAAGTTTGAAAATGAGAGTTTGAACAAAAGTTTGAAAAACGAAAGTTCGAACGAAACTTAGAAAATGAAAGTTTGAACGAAAGTTTGAAAACGAAAGTTTGAAAATGAATTTTCTTGAAGGAAGAAACGAGAGAGAAAAGATATGGCTACGTGGGACCCACATCTGCACTGTTGCACCACGTCACCGCAGGGCAAGCTGGTGCACGTGGACGTTTCTGAGGCCCACCTATGTGCATGCAGCAGTGTTGCTCGAGCAACTCACCGTGTGGAGCGTGTGGAGTCCGTGAGCCATGCGTGCAGCCGGGCCCGGCATGCGCGCGGCCCCACACAACGCGACGCGCGAGGTCGCGAACGCGCGGGCGCGTGCGGAACAGGAAATCCGCGCTCGTTCACATCCCGGAGGCTGAGATATAGTTGGCCAAATGGGCAGGCACGAAGCACGGTGTTTTTGGCCCGGCTCAGGCACGGCACGGCCCGAAATTACATGGGCCGGGCTGGCACGGCACGATCCTAAGGGCCGTGCTTGGGCCTGAGGCTGAGCCCACCGGGCGGCACGGCACGGCCCGATAAAGAGGTAGCCCATTGAAGCCCGCTATCAGCCCATGAACAGCACGGCCCACTAAAGGCCCACCAAGCACGCCCCACCTATATATGCCTCCAAACCCTAACACGTTACAGCTAATCCTCTTCTCCCCTCCCCTCGCGGACCCCAATTCGCGGCCTCCCCTCCGCTCCTCGCCTCCCCTCCCCTCCGGGATTCGTCGCCTCCCTCCCCTCCGGCCTCCGCTCCTTCCCTCCCCGCCTTCCCTTGCTCTTAGAACTCGCCGCACCGCCAGGACAGCGAGGCCGCGCGCCGCTCCAAGGTCGACGAGGAAGCCGTCCGCCGCGGTCGAGGGCTCGAGGCTGCGCGCCAGATGCTTCACTCGAGGCAGCAGCCCGTCGTCCTGTTGCCTGGTCGAGCTCAGGCGGGGCTCCAGCTCGCGCGTCCTCCACGAGGTCGCCCGGCCTCCTCCGTCGCACGGCCGCGCCGCGAGGTCGCCCCGCCTCCTCCTTCTCCTTCCCCGCGCCGCGGCGTCGCCTGCTTCCTCCCTCTCCTCGTGCGCGTCGCGTCGCCGGCGGCTCCTCCCTCTCCGGCCAGATCTGGTGTTCGTGGGCGTCATGGGCCGTTTTCCTGCTTTCGTGCTTCGTGGGCCTCCTAAGGCTTTCGGGCTAAATGGGCCGGCCCGGCACAGCTAAGTTACAAGGGCCGTGCCATGCCCCCCCCCCCCCCCCCCCCGCCCATGGGCGAGCACGGCACGGCCCATGTAACTGTCGGGCCGTGCCGGCCCGATGGCAAATGGGCCGTGCCCTGATGGGCCCGTGCCGTGCTGGGCCGGCCGCCCATTTGGCCAACTATAGGCTGAGATAGGAGGTAAACACGTGTCCATGTAATACTTTTCGGTCTAATTGACTCTTAACGGAGAAAAGATACTGGTCGAGATGAAGGGTTTTTGCCACACACAAGCTTAGATGAGAGTATATCATACTATGATTCAGATAGAAAGTACACAAGACGGTCAGGTAGGTAGGCGGCCGGCGGCCGGCTAGTGAAGTGTTTTCTTTTTTTTTTTCGTTGGAAGGCTAGTTGAAATGTTTGGTTTTAACGCAGGTGGACCGAGCCCTTTCGTCGCCAGAGGCTAGCAACAAAGTCTACGGATTTAGAAGCGCGGTTGTAACTCTAAGGTCATTCTCAATGTAACTTTTCATTGTATTTTTTCAAGACTAGTTTTTAGGAAAAGGAGTCAGCTTTTTTTCATTGGATGAAAGACCTCTCACAAAATATCTCTCTGATCATAATTAACTTGTCAAATCAACAAAAGATGCACACATGACATAGAATTTAATGTAAATAAAAAACTCCATTGAAACTGGCCTTACTACTGCCGAGTAAATTTACTAACGCGACTACAGAACAATTGCCCCATCC